>CAXKVX010005092.1:0-171858 GCA_964058865.1 Eleocharis quinqueflora
TTCTAGTACGCATAGTAGCACAGAGAAGGGTATAAGTGTAGATTGTGATCTTTGAAATCCGTATATATAATTGAATCTCTTACTATCTAAATCTCTCTGTCAAGTAAGATCACACGAGGAAGAAACTAATTTGATAAGCAAAGAAGAAAGATGGAAGCCGAGAGAGAATATCTGGAGCCCTGTCGCTTTCAGTCATTTTTTTCTGTATACAAATTTTACTATATATACCTGTCAATTTTTTTAGATATATTTTGACAAGTTCAAGTTACCATGTTACTATTCTTGCATCCATAGTCTTTTTCATATATAAAGGTTTACAGTCTGTGTGTATGTGTATGGATAAGAAAGGGATGAAGTGGTGATCAGTAAGATCAATTATTAGTGGACAGCTTTCTTTCCTTCAATTTCTATTTGGATATGGATAATATTATCCATATTCCATTTTTTCAGACCTTTCATTTTATCTTTACCTCTTAACCAGATCTAGCTACCAACCAACTAGTTATTCATGTATCATATTAATTTTACTATATATGAATCTGCTCACTGAAGTCAAATTTTATTGTTAAGCTAATGTATTTTGTTCATAATTTATTCATGCATGCATGGATGCCATCTGTGTTATAATGCAAGTCAAACTTTGGATATAATCAGATATCTCAATCAGTTTAAAATTACCTAAAAGGATCGGAGGGAAATTTGGATCACTATAGAAGAAATCTCTACAATTTGCCTTGCCAATAAAGTCATGTACCATATTGAGAAATATGCTTGATTCGGATGTTATTCAATTAACATCATTTCCTCTTACATGAGTACATGACCGACAAATATTATAGGTATTTTTCATATATCTTTTTTGGGCCTTTCAGAGACGTCAGCCTGTATTTATTTGATTCATTTTTCCATCAGAATTCTAGATGAAAAACTATTTTTATTTTTATTTTCCTTCATTATGCTTCTTTTTATTTTGGTTTTCTTGGGTGTTTTTTTTACCGACTTACATTCATTCTGACATTTGAGTCGAAATACTGGTGAATGAGAATATAGTTCAATTATATTTTTTGGATTTGAAATTTCATTTTAATTAAGTTGCTTAATAAATTTTTTACATCAATTATCGTGTAAGATAACAATTTTTTTGTACTTTCCAGCTGCTTTTTTTAACTGTTTTGAAAATTAAATAGACAAGAAGAGGTCATTTTTTCTAATAATAAACATAATCATCTTTAAAAAAATTTAAAAACATCTAAAAGTTAAAAAATAGTGGGAAATTTGGTATCTTATAGGATTTGATACGGAACTTTTTTTTAGCAAATTAAATTCAAATTCGAACTAAAATATATATAATTTGGATCATTTACGTTTCAGCTCGAAGTATAAACGTTTTCATGATAGTCAACCACACATACACACACACACCATAAGATTCCTCTCATTCATTGTTATTTCGAGTAAGATGTCAACTGAAGTTGATATAGATATATGAGAGAGTATGCGGTGTTTCGCAAAGTAAATATAATATTTTACTCCATGTTTATATTTCGAATTCAAACTTCGAAATCATCGATCTGAATTGTCAAATTGTCTCTTCATATCAAAAAAAAAAATTTGAAGACAAAAATTCTGTTTTTAGAATATATTTACTATTATTTTAATGGATGAAATATGCATTAATTTGACAATCTTTACTGAATCAAAATTTAATGATTCTTTACATATATAATAAAATATAAAATTATAAAAGTTACAAATATAAAATTTGATCTTCAGAAATATTTTATATGAAGAACAAGTTAAATAATTAGATCGGTCACTTAAATTTCAAGTTCAAGAGACCGGAGCTAAGTAAAGTAGACTCTTTTCTTCTTAAAAATATTGGGTGTGTATTATGTTATGTTGTGTTATGTTATGTTATGTTATGTTATGCTATATTATATTATATTAATTATATTATATTATTGTTGGGTTTAGCTAAACTTGTTTGACAATTTGCAAAATCAATATTGGACTAACCTTTGCACTAGTTTTAGTTATGTGTATGTAGATCATGCAGGTGCAATTGATCCTTGGTGAGGTTTGGAAAAGTTGAACAAGTCAATATAAGAACAAGGGTGCAAGTTGCAAGCAAAATAGAGAAACATTAAATCATTTGTTACCATAACGCATGAGAATGCGTTCTAACGATTCTGAATGCATTATAACAAGATCCCAAGGAGTCACTGAAAGCTTGATCCAGAAGTCAGATGCATGGAGTTCAAGAAATCAACTTAGTACTAAAAATCTTGAGATGTACATCATCATAATGCATGAGAAAAGCGTTGTAATCATTTGGAAGGTGTTATAACAAGACAATAAGCCATTATAATGATTCACTGAAGACAAGGGCACTCGAGGGCATATTTGGAAACTGGCCAAGGCGTTATAACGAGATTGAAGTCCTTGGTAATGCATGGAGTAAATTGGCGAAAAATGAAGTTGTGAAAGTCCAATGTCTATATATACTGATCAGATGCTTTCAACATGAGAAAAAGCACTTCATTTAAGTGTTGTAACCATACTAAAACACAATGAAGAAGCATAGAGTACCACTCTAAGTGCTTAATGTCCGGTACTTAATTTATTAGTGATTCTGATTAGAGTACTTCATTTATGGGAGGTAACCATTAAAGAGAACACCACAAAGCATCATATCCTACTATTAGAAGTGTATCTATTCATAGTATTTCATTTATATAAGAGTGCCTTTCAAGAAAACTCTACAAAGCATCATATCTTTCTACGAGAAGAGTTTCTTCACCGAGTACTTCATTTAAGTGTTGTAACCATTCACTAAAACAAAATGAAGAAGCATAGAGTACCACTCTAAGTGCTTCATGTTCGGTACTTAATTTATTAGTGATTCTGATTAGAGTACTTCATTTATGGGAGGTAACATTAGAGAGAATACCACAAAGCATCATATCCTACTATGAGAAGTGTTTTTGATCAGAGTACATCATTTATGAGTGGTAACCTTTCAAGAAAACGCTAAAAAGCATCATATCTTTCTACGAGAGGAGTTTCTTCACCAGGTACTTCATTTAAGTATTGTAACCATTCACTAAAACACAATGAATAAGCATAGAGTACCACTCTAAGTGCTTCAGGTTCGGTAGTTAGTTTATTAGTGATTCTGATTAGAGTACTTCATTTATGGGAGGTAACCATTAAAAAGAACAACACAAAGCATCATATCCTACTATGGGAAGTATTTCTGGTCCGAGTACTTTATTTACAAGTGGTAACCTTTCAAGAAAATGCTACAAAGCATCATATCTTACTACGACAAGAGTTTCTTCAATGAGTACTTCATTTAAGTGTTATAACCATTCACTAAAACACAACGAAGAAGCATAGAGTATCACTCTAAGTGCTTCATGTCCGGTAGTTAATTTATTAGTGATTCTGATTAGAGTACATCATTTATGGGAGGAAATCATTAAAGGAAACACCAAAAAGCATCATATCCAACTATGATAAGTGTTTCTAATCTGAGTATTTCTTTTATTAGTGATAACCTTTCAAGAAAACACTACAAAGAATCATATCTTACTACGAGAAGAGTTTCTTCACAAAGTACATCATTTAAGTGTTGTAACCATTTACTAAAACACAATGAAGAAGCATAGAGTACCAATCTATGTGCTTTATGTCCGGTACTTAATTTATTAGTAATTATGATCAGAGTATTTTATTTATGGTTGGTAACCTTTAAATAAAACACCATAAAGCATCACATCCTACTATTAGAAGTGTATCTAATTAGAATACTTCATTATAAGTGGTAACCTTTCAGGAAAATACTACAAAGCATCTTATCTTACAACGAGAAGAGTTACTTCACAGAATACTTCATTTAAGTGTTGTAACCATTTACTAAACACAACGAGAAGTGTTTCTGATCAGAATACTTCATTTATGAGTGGTAACCTTTCAAGAAAGCGCTACAAAGCATCATATCTTACTACGAGAAGAGTTTCTTCAATGAGTACTTCTTTTAAGTGTTATAACATTCACTAGAACACAACGAAGAAGCATGGAGTATCACTCTAAGTGCTTCATGTTCGGTACTTAATTTATAAGAGATTCTGATTAGAGTACTTCATTTATGGATGGTAACCATTAAAGAGAACACCACAAAGCATCATATCCTACTATTAGAAGTGTTTCCGATTTGAGTACTTCAATTATGAGTGATAACAATTAAAGAAAACTCTACAAAGCATCATATCTTTCTACGAGCAGAGTTTCTTCACCGAGTACATCATTTAAGTGTTGTAACCATTCACTAAAACACAATGAAGAAGCATAGAGTACCACTCTAAGTGCTTCATGTCCGGTAGTTAATTTTTTAGTGATTCTGATTAGAGTACTTCATTTATGGAAGGTAACTATTAAAGAGAACACCACAATGCATCATATCCTACTATGACAAGTGTTTCTGATCAGAATACTTCATTTATGAGTGTGGTAACCTTTCAAGAAAACGTTACAAAGCATCATATCTTACTACGAGAAGAGTTTCTTCAATGAGTACTTCATTTAAGTGTTATCACTATTCACTAAAACACAACGAAGAAGCATAGATTATCACTCTAAGTGCTTCATATCCGGTACTTAATTTATAAGTGATTATGATTAGAGTACTTTATTTATGTGTGGTAACCAATAAAGAAAACACCACAAAGCATCATATGCTACTATGAGAAGTGTTTCTGATCAGAGTACTTCATTTATGAGTGGTAACCTTTCAAGAAAGCGCTACAAAACATCATATCTTACTACGAGAAGAGTTTCTTCAATTAGTACTTAATTTAAGTGTTATAACGATTCACTAGAACACAACGAAAAGCATAGAATATCACTCTAAGTGCTTTATATCCGGTACTTAATTTATATGTGATTCAGATTAGAGTACTTCATTTATGGGTGGTAACCAATAAAGAGAACACCACAAAGCATCATATCCTACAATAAGAAGTGTTTCTGATTTTAGTACTTCAATTATGAGTGATAACAATTAAAGAAAACTCTACAAAGCATCATATCTTTCTACGAGCAGAGTTTCTCCACCGAGTACATCATTTAAGTGTTGTAACCATTCACTAAATCACAATGAAGAAGCATAGAGTACCACTCTAAGTGCTTCATGTCCGGTAGTTAATTTTTTAGTGATTCTGATTAGAGTACTTTATTTATGGAAGGTAACTATTAAAGAGAACACCACAATGCATCATATCCTACTATAAGAAGTGTTTCTAATCAGAGTACTTAATTTATGAGTGGTAACCTTTCAAGAATAAGTGATTATAATTAGAGTACTTTATTTATGGGTGGTAACCTTTAAAAAGAACACCACAAAGCATCATATCCTACTATGATAAGTGTTTCTAATCTGAGTACTTCATTTATGAGTGACAACCTTTCAAGAAAACTCTACAAAGCATCATATGTTACTACGAGAAGGGTTTCTTCACAGAGTACTTCATTTAAGTGTTGTAACCATTTACTAAATCACAATGAAGATGCATAGAGTACCAATCTGTGTACTTTATGTCCGGTACTTAATTTATTAGTGATTCTGATCAGAGTACTTTATTTGTGGATGGTAAACAATAAAAAAAACACCACAAAGCATCATATCCAACTATTCGAAGTGTATCTAATTAGAGTACTTCATTTATAAGTGGTAACCTTTCAAGAAAACTCTACAAAGCATCATATCTTACTACGAGAAGAGTTTCTTCAATGAGGACTTCATTTAAGTGTTATAACCATTCACTAGAACACAACGAAGAAGCATAGAGTATCACTTTAAGTGCTTCATGTTCGGTACTTAATTTATAAGTGATTCTGATTAGAGTACTTCATTTATGGGTGGTAACCATTAAAGAGAACACCACAAAGCATCATATCCTACTATAAGAAGTGTTTCCGATTTGAGTACTTCAATTATGAGTGATAATAATTAAAGAAAACTCTACCAAGCATCATATCTTTCTACGAGCAGAGTTTCTTCACCGAGTACATCATTTAAGTGTTGTAACCATTCACTAAAACACAATGAAGAAGCATAGAGTACCACTTTAAGTGTTTCATGTCCGGTAGTTAATTTTTTAGTGATTCTGATTAGAGTACTTCATTTATGGAAGGTAACTTTTAAAGAGAACACCACAATGCATCATATCCTACTATGACAAGTGTTTCTGATCAGAGTACTTCATTTATGAGTGGTAACCTTTCAAGAAAACGTTACAAAGCATCATATCTTACTACGAGAAGAGTTTCTTCAATGAGTACTTCATTTAAGTGTTATAACTATTCACTAAAACACAATGAAGAAGCATAGAGTATCACTCTAAGTGCTTCAAATCCGGTACTTAATTTATAAGTGATTACGATTAGAGTACTTTATTTATGTGTGGTTACCAATAAAGAAAACACCACAAAGCATCATATGCTACTATGAGAAGTGTTTCTGATCAGAGTACTTCATTTATGAGTGGTAACCTTTCAAGAAAGCGCTACAAAGCATCATATCTTACTACGAGAAGAGTTTCTTCAATGAGTACTTCATTTAAGTGTTATAACCATTCACTTGAACACAACGAAGAAACATAGAGTATCACTCTAAGTGCTTCAAGTTCGGTACTTAATTTATAAGTGATTCTAATTAGAGTACTTCATTTATGGGTGGTAACCATTAAAGAGAACACCACAAAGCATCATATCCTACTATTAGAAGTGTTTCCGATTTGAGTACTTCAATTATGAGTGATAACAATTAAAGAAAACTCTACAAAGCATCATATATTTCTACGAACAGAGTTTCTTCACCGATTACATCATTTAAGTGTTGTAACCATTCAATAAAACACAATGAAGAAGCATAGAGTACAACTCTAAGTGCTTCATTTCCGGTAGTTAATTTTTTAGTGATTCTGATTAGAGTACTTTATTTATGGAAGGTAACTTTTAAAGAGAACACCACAATGCATCATATCCTACTATGACAAGTGTTTCTGATCAGAGTACTTCATTTATGAGTGATAACCTTTCAAGAAAACGTTACAAAGCATCATATCTTACTACGAGAAGAGTTTCTTCAATGAGTACTTCATTTAAGTGTTATAACTATTCACTAAAACACAACGAAGAAGCATAGAGTATCACTCTAAGTGCTTCAAATCCGGTACTTAATTTATAAGTGATTACGATTAGAGTACTTTATTTATGTGTGGTAACCAATAAAGAAAACACCACAAAGCATCATATGCTACTATGAGAAGTGTTTCTGATCAGAGTACTTCATTTATGAGTGATAACCTTTCAAGAAAGCGCTACAAAGCATCATATCTTACTACGAGAAGCATAGAGTATCACTCTATGTGCTTCAAATCCGGTACTTAATTTGTAAGTGATTACGATTAGAGTACTTTATTTATGAGTGATAACAATTAAAGAAAACCCCACAAAGCTTTATTTATGCTACTATGAAAAGTGTTTCTGATCAGAGTTCTTCATTTATGAGTGGTAACCTTTCAAGAAAGCGCTACAAAGCATCATATCGTACTACGAGAAGAGTTTCTTCAATGAGTACTTCATTTATGTGTTATAACCATTCACTTGAACACAATGAAGAAGCATGGAGTATCATTCTAAGTGTTATAACTATTCACTAAAACACAACTAAAAAGCATAGAGTATCACTCTAAGTGTTTCATATCCGGTACTTAATTTATAAGTGATTATGATTGGAGTACTTTATTTATGGGTGGTAACCTTTAAAGAGAACACCACAAAGCATCATATCCTACTATAAGAAATGTTTCTAATCAGAGTACTTCATTTATGAGTGATAACATTTCAAGAAAGCACTACAAAGCATCATATCTTACTACGAGAAGAGTTTCTTCAATGAGTACTTCATTTAAGTGTTATAACCATCCACTAGAAAAGAACGAAGAAGCATAGAGTATCACACTAAGTGCTTCATGTTCGGTACATAATTTATAAGTGATTCTGATTAGAGTACTTCTTTTATGGGTGGTAACCATTAAAGAGAACACCACAAAGCATCATATCCTACTATGAGAAGTGTTTCCGATTTGAGTACTTCAATTATGAGTGATAACAATTAAAGAAAACTCTACAAAGCATCACATCTTTCTACGAGAAGAGTTTCTTCACCGAGTACTTCATTTAAGTGTTGTAACCATTCACTAAAACACAATGAAGAAGCATAGAGTACCACTCTAAGTGCTTCATGTTCGGTACTTAATTTGTTAGTGATTCTGATTAGAGTACTTCATTTATGGGAGGTAACATTAGAGAGAACACCACAAAGCATCATATCCTACTATGAGAAGTGTTTTTGATCAAAGTACATCATTTATGAGTGGTAACCTTTCAAGAAAACGCTAAAAAACATCATATCTTTCTACGAGAGGAGTTTCTTCACCGAGTACTTCATTTAAGTGTTGTAACCATTCACTAAAACACAATGAAGAAGCATAGAGTATCACTCTAAGTGCTTCATGTCCGGTAGTTAATTTATTAGTGATTCTGATTAGAGTACATCATTTATGGGAGAAAACCATTAAAGGGAACACCAAAAAGCATCATATCCAACTATGAGAAGTGTTTCTGGTCCGAGTACTTTATTTATAAGTGGTAACCATTCAAGAAAATGCTACATAGCAACATATCTTACTACGACAAGAGTTTCTTCAATGAGTACTTCATTTAAGTGTTATAACCATTCACTAAAACACAACGAAGAAGCATAAAGTATCACTCTAAGTGCTTCATGTCCGGTAGTTAATTTATTAGTGATTCTGATTAGAGTACATCATTTATGGGAGAAAACCATTAAAGGGAACACCAAAAAGCATCATATCCAACTATGAGAAATGTTTCTAATCTGAGTATTTCTTTTATTAGTGATAACCTTTCAAGAAAACACTACAAAGAATCATATCTTACCACGAGAAGAGTTTTTTAACAGAGTACATCATTTAAGTGTTGTAACCATTTACTAAAACACAATGAAGAAGCATAGAGTACCAATCTATGTGCTTTATGTCCGGTACTTAATTTATTAGTGATTATGATCAAAGTATTTTATTTATGGTTGGTAACCTTTAAATAAAACACCATAAAGCATCACATCCTACTATTAGAAGTGTATCTAATTAGAGTACTTCATTATAAGTGGTAACCTTTTAGGAAAACACTACAAAGCATCTTATCTTACAACGAGAAGAGTTACTTCACAGAGTACTTCATTTAAGTGTTGTAACCATTTACTAAACACAACGAGAAGTGTTTCTGATCAGAATACTTCATTTATGAGTGGTAACCTTTCAAGAAAGCGCTACAAAGCATCATATCTTACTACGAGAAGAGTTTCTTCAATGAGTACTTCTTTTAAGTGTTATAACCATTCACTAGAACACAACGAAGAAGCATGGAGTATCACTCTAAGTGCTTCATGTTCGATACTTAATTTATAAGAGATTCTGATTAGAGTACTTCATTTATGGATGGTGACTATTAAAGAGAACACCACAAAGCATCATATCGTACTATGAGAAGTGTTTCCGATTTGAGTACTTCAATTATGAGTGATAACAATTAAAGAAAACTCTACAAAGTATCATATCTTTCTACGAGCAGAGTTTCTTCACCGAGTACATCATTTAAGTGTTGTAACCATTCACTAGAACACAACGAAGATGTATAGAATATCACTCTAAGTGCTTTATATCCGGTACTTAATTTATAAGTGATTCAGATTAGAGTACTTCATTTATGGGTGGTAACCATTAAAGAGAACACCACAATGCATCATATCCTACTATGACAAGTGTTTCTGATCAGAGTACTTCATTTATGAGTGTGGTAACCTTTCAAGAAAACGTTACAAAGCATCTTATCTTACTACGAGAAGAGTTTCTTCAATGAGTACTTCATTTAAGTGTTATAACTATTCACTAAAACACAACGAACAAGCATAGAGTATCACTCTAAGTGCTTCATATCCGGTACTTCATTTATAAGTGATTTTGATTAGAGTACTTTATTTATGTGTGGTAACCAATAAAAAAACACCACAAAGCATCATATGCCACTATTAGAAGTGTATCTAATTAGAGTACTTCATTATAAGTGGTAACCTTTCGAGAATACAATACAAAGCATCATATCTTACTACGAGAAGAGTTTCTTCAAAGAGTACTTCATTTAAGTGTTGTAACCATTTACTAAACCACAATGAAGGAGCATAGAGTACCAATCTATGTACTTTATGTCCGGTACTTAATTTATTAGTGATTCTGATCAGAGTACTTTATTTATGGATGGTAACCAATAATAAAAACACCACAAAGCATCATATCCAACTATTCGAAGTGTATCTAATTAGAGTACTTCATTTATAAGTGGTAAACTTTCAAGAAAACTCTACAAAGCATCATATCTTACTACGAGAAGAGTTTCTTCAATAAGTACTTCATTTAAGTGTTATAATCATTCACTAGAACACAACGAAGAAGCATAGAGTATCACTCTAAGTGCTTAATGTTCGGTACTTAATTTATAAGTGATTCTGATTAGAGTACTTCATTTATGGGTGGTAACCATTAAAGAGAACACCACAAAGCATCGTATCCTACTATAAGAAGTGTTTCCGATTTGAGTACTTCAATTATGAGTGATAATAATTAAAGAAAACTCTACCAAGCATCATATCTTTCTACGAGGAGAGTTTCTTCACGGAGTACATCATTTAAGTGTTGTAACCATTCACTAAAACACAATGAAGAAGCATAGAGTACCACTCTAAGTGCTTCATTTCCGGTAGTTAATTTTTTAGTGATTCTGATTAGAGTACTTCATTTATGGAAGGTAATTTTTAAAAAGAACACCACAATGCATCATATCCTACTATGACAAGTGTTTCTGATCAGAGTACTTCATTTATGAGTGGTAACCTTTCAAGAAAACGTTACAAGGTATCATATCTTACTACGAGAAGAGTTTCTTTAATTAGTACTTCATTTAAGTGTTATAAGTATTCACTAAAACACAACGAAGAAGCATAGAGTATCACTCTAAGTGCTTCAAATCCGGTACTTAATTTATAAGTGATTACGATTAGAGTACTTTATTTATGTGTGGTAACCAATAAAGAAAACACCACAAAGCATCATATGCTACTATGAGAAGTGTTTCTGATCAGAGTACTTCATTTATGAGTGATAACATTTTCAAGAAAACACTACAAAGCATCATATCTTACTACGAGAAGATTTTCTTCAATGAGTACTTTATTTAAGTGTTATAACCTTTCACTAGAACAGAACGAAGAAGCATAGAGTATCACTCTAAGTGCTTCATGTTCGGTACTTAATTTATAAGTGATTCTGATTAGAGTACTTCATTTATGGGTGGTAACCATTAAAGAGAACACCACAAAGCATCATATCCTACTATGAGAAGTGTTTTCGATTTCAGTACTTCAATTATGAGTGATAACAATTAAAAAAAACTCTACAAAACATCATATCTTTCTACGAGCAGAGTTTCTTCACCGAGTACATCATTTAAGTTTTGTAACCATTCACTAAAACACAATGAAGAAGCATAGAGTACCACTCTAAGTGCTTCATGTCCGGTAGTTAATTTTTTAGTGATTCTGATTAGAGTACTTCATTTATGGGTGTTAACCATTAAAGAGAACACCACAAAGCATCATATCCTATTATAAGAAGTGTTTCTGATCAGAGTACTTCATTTATGAGTGGTAACCTTTCAAGAAAACGTTACAAAGCATCATATCTTACTACGAGAAGAGTTTCTTCAATTAGTACTTCATTTAAGTGTTATAAGTATTCACTAAAACACAACTAAAAAGCATAGAGTATCACTCTAAGTGTTTCATATCCGGTACTTAATTTATAAGTGATTATGATTGGAGTACTTTATTTATGGGTGGTAACCTTTAAAGAGAACACCACAAAGCATCATATCCTACTATAAGAAGTGTTTCTAATCAGAGTACTTCATTTATGAGTGATAACATTTTCAAGAAAACACTACAAAGCATCATATCTTACTATGAAAAGTTTTTCTGATCAGAGTACTTCATTTTTGAGTGGTAACCTTTCAAGAAAATGTTACAAAGCATCATATCTTACTACGAGAAAAGTTTCTTCAATGAGTACTTCATTTAAGTGTTATAACTATTCCCTAAAACACAACGAAGAAGCATAGAGTATCACTATAAGTGCTTCAAATCCGGTACTTAATTTATAAGTGTTTCTGATCAGAGTACTTCATTTATGAGTGGCAACCTTTCAAGAAAACGTTACAAAGCATCATATAATACTACGAGAAGAGTTTCTTCAATGAGTACTTCATTTAAGTGTTATAAGTATTCACTAAACACAACGAAGAAGCATAGAGTATCACTCTAAGTGCTTCAAATCCGGTACATAATTTATAAGTGATTATGATTAGAGTACTTTATTTATGTGTGGTAACCAATAAAGAAAACACCACAAAGCATCATATACTACTATGAGAAGTCTTTCTGATAAGAGTACTTCATTTATGAGTGGTAACCTTTCAAGAAAGCGCTACAAAGCATCATATCTTACTACGAGAAGAATTTCTTCAATGAGTACTTCATTTATGTGTTATAACCATTCACTTGAACACAATGAAGAAGCATGGAGTATCATTCTAAGTGCTTCATGTTCGGTACTTAATTTATAAGTGATTCTAATTAGAGTACTTCATTTATGGGTGGTAACCATTAAAGAGAACACCACAAATCATCATATCCTACTATGAGAAGTGTTTCCGATTTTAGTACTTCAATTATGAGTGATAACAATTAAAGAAAATTCTACAAAGCATCATATCTTTCTACGAGCAGAGTTTCTACACCGAGTACAACATTTAAGTGTTGTAACCATTCACTAAAACACAATGAAGAAGCATAGAGTACCACTCTAAGTGCTTCATGTCCGGTAGTTAATTTTTTAGTGATTCTGATTAGAGTACTTCATTTATGGAAGGTAACTATTAAAGAGTACACCACAATGCATCATATCCTACTATAACAAGTGTTTCTGATCAGAGTACTTCATTTATGAGTGGTAACCTTTCAAGAAAACGTAACAAAGCATCATATCTTACTACGAGAAGAGTTTCTTCAATTAGTACTTCATTTAAGTGTTATAACTATTCACTAAAACACAACTAAGAAGCATAGAGTATCACTCTAAGTGTTTCATATCCGGTACTTAATTTATAAGTGATTATGATTGGAGTACTTTATTTATGGGTGGTAACCTTTAAAGAGAACACCACAAAGCATCATATCCTACTATAAGAAGTGTTTCTAATCAGAGTACTTCATTTATGAGTGATAACATTTCAAGAAAGCACTACAAAGCATCATATCTTACTACGAGAAGAGTTTCTTCAATGAGTACTTCATTTATGTGTTATAACCATCCACTAGAACAGAACGAAGAAGCATAGAGTATCACTCTAAGTGCTTCGTGTTCGGTACATAATTTATAAGTGATTCTGATTAGAGTACTTCATTTATGGGTGGTAACCATTAAAGAGAACACCACAAAGCATCATATCCTACTATGAGAAGTGTTTCCGATTTGGTACTTCAATTATGAGTGATAACAATTAAAAAAAACTCTACAAAACATCACATCTTTCTACGAGCAGAGTTTCTTCACCGAGTACATCTTTTAAGTGTTGTAACCATTCACTAAAACACAATGAAGAAGCATAGAGTACCACTCTAAGTGCTTCATGTCCGGTAGTTAATTTTTTAGTGATTCTGATTAGAGTACTTCATTTATGGAAGGTAACTATTAAAGAGAACACCACAATGCATCATATCCAACTTTGACAAGTGTTTTTGATCAGAGTACTTCATTTATGAGTGGTAACCTTTCCAGAATAAGTTATTATGATTAGAGTACTTTATTTATGGGTGGTAACCTTTAAAGAGAACACCACAAAGCATCATATCCTACTATGATAAGTGTTTCTAATCTGAGTACTTTATTTATGAGTGACAACCTTTCAAGAATACACTACAAAGCATCATATCTTACTACGAGAAGAGTTTCTTCACAGAGTACTTCATTTAAGTGTTGTAACCATTTACTAAACCACAATGAAGAAGCATAGAGTACCAATCTATGTACTTTATGTCCGGTACTTAATTTATTAGTGATTCTGATCAGAGTACTTTATTTATGGATGGTAACCAATAAAAAAAAAACCACAAAGCATCATATCCAACTATTCGAAGTGTATCTAATTAGAGTACTTCATTTATAAGTGGTAACCTTTCAAGAAAACTCTACAAAGCATCATATCTTACTACGAGAAGAGTTTCTTCAATGAGTACTTCATTTAAGTGTTATAACCATTCACTAGAACACAACGAAGAAGCATAGAGTATCACTCTAACTGCTTCATGTTCGGTACTTAATTTATAAGTGATTCAGATTAGAGTACTTCATTTATGGAAGGTAACTTTTATAGAGAACACCACAATGCATCATATCCTACTATGACAAGTGTTTCTGATCAGAGTAATTCATTTATGAGTGGTAACCTTTCAAGAAAACGTTACAAAGCATCATATCTTACTACGAGAAGAGTTTCTTCAATTAGTACTTCATTTAAGTGTTATAAGTATTCACTAAAACACAACGAAGAAGCATAGAGTATCACTCTAAGTGCTTCAAATCCGGTACTTAATTTATAAGTGATTATGATTAGAGTACTTTATTTATGTGTGGTAACCAATAAAGAAAACACCACAAAGCATCATATACTACTATGAGAAGTCTTTCTGATCAGAGTACTTCATTTATGAGTGGTAACCTTTCAAGAAAGCGCTACAAAGCATCATATCTTACTACGAGAAGAATTTCTTCATTGAGTACTTCATTTAAGTGTTATAACCATTCACTTGAACACAACGAAGAAGCATGGAGTATCATTCTAAGTGCTTCATGTTCGGTACTTAATTTATAAGTGATTCTAATTAGAGTACTTCATTTATGGGTGGAAACCATTAAAGAGAACACCACAAAGCATCATATCCTACAATGAGAAGTGTTTCTGATTTTAGTACTTCAATTATGAGTGATAACAATTAAAGAAAACTCTACAAAGCATCATATCTTTCTACGAGCAGAGTTTCTTCACCGAGTAAATCATTTAAGTGTTGTAACCATTCACTAAAATAAAATGAAGAAGCATAGAGTACCACTCTAAGTGCTTCATGTCCGGTAGTTAATTTTTTAGTGATTCTGATTAGAGTACTTCATTTATGGAAGGTAACTATTAAGGAGTACACCACAATGCATCATATCCTACTATAACAAGTGTTTCTGATCAGTGTACTTCATTTATGAGTGATAACATTTCAAGAAAGCACTACAAAGCATCATATCTTACTACGAGAAGAGTTTCTTCAATGAGTACTTCATTTAAGTGTTATAACCATCCACTAGAACAGAACGAAGAAGCATAGAGTATCACTCTAAGTGCTTCGTGTTCGGTCCATAATTTATAAGTGATTCTGATTAGAGTACTTCATTTATGGGTGGTAACCATTAAAGAGAACACCACAAAGCATCATATCCTACTATGAGAAGTGTTTCCGATTTGAGTACTTCAATTATGAGTGATAACAATTATAGAAAACTCTACAAAGCATCATATCTTTCTACGAGCAGAGTTTCTACACCGAGTACATCATTTAAGTGTTATAACCATTCACTAGAACACAACGAAGAAGCATAGAGTATCACTCTTAGTGCTTCATGTTCGGTACTTAATTTATAAGTGATTCAGATTAGAGTACTTCATTTATGGAAGGTAACTTTTAAAGAGAACACCACAATGCATCATATCCTACTATGACAAGTGTTTCTGATCAGAGTACTTCATTTATGAGTGGTAACCTTTCAAGAAAACGTTACAAAGCATCATATCTTACTACGAGAAGAGTTTCTTCAATGAGTACTTCATTTAAGTGTTATAACTATTCACTAAAACACAAAGAAGAAGCATAGAGTATCACTCTAAGTGCTTCAAATCCGGTACTTAATTTATAAGTGATTCAGATTAGAGTACTTCATTTATGGAAGATAACTATTAAAGAGTACACCACAATGCATCATATCCTACTATAAGAAGTGTTTCTAATCAGAGTACTTCATTTATGAGTGATAACATTTCAAGAAAGCACTACAAAGCATCATATCTTACTACGAGAAGAGTTTCTTCAATGAGTACTTCATTTAAGTGTTATAACCATCCACTAGAACAGAACGAAGAAGCATAGAGTATCACTCTAAGTGCTTCGTGTTCGGTCCATAATTTATAAGTGATTCTAATTAGAGTACTTCATTTATGGGTGGTAACCATTAAAGAGAACACCACAAAGCATCATATCCTACAATGATAAGTGTTTCTGATTTTAGTACTTCAATTATGAGTGATAACAATTAAAGAAAACTATACAAAGCATCATATCTTTCTACGTCCAGAGTTTCTTCACCGAGTACATCATTTAAGTGTTGTAACCATTCACTAAAATAAAATGAAGAAGCATAGAGTACCACTCTAAGTGCTTCATGTCCGGTAGTTAATTTTTTAGTGATTCTGATTAGAGTACTTCATTTATGGAAGGTAACTATTAAAGAGTACACCACAATGCATCATATCCTACTATAACAAGTGTTTCTGATCAGAGTACTTCATTTATGAGTGGTAACCTTTCAAGAAAACGTTACAAAGCATCATATCTTACTACGAGAAGAGTTTCTTCAATTAGTACTTCATTTAAGTGTTATAACTATTCACTAAAACACAACTAAGAAGCATAGAGTATCACTCTAAGTGCTTCAAATCCGGTACTTAATTTATAAGTGATTATGATTAGAGTACTTTATTTATGTGTGGTAACCAATAAAGAAAACACCACAAAGCATAATATCCTACTATGAGAAGTCTTTCTGATCAGATTACTTCATTTATGAGTGGTAACCTTTCAAGAAAACACTACAAAGCATCATATCTTACTACGAGAAGAGTTTCTTCAATGAGTACTTTATTTAAGTGTTATAACCATTCACTAGAACAGAACGAAGAAGCATAGAGTATCACTCTAAGTGCTTCATGTTCGGTACTTAATTTATTAGTGATTCTGATCAGAGTACTTTATTTATGGATGGTAACCAATAAAAAAAACACCACAAAGCATCATATCCAACTTTTCGAAGTGTATCTAATTAGAGTACTTCATTTATAAGTTGTAACCTTTCAAGAAAACTCTACAAAGCATCATATCTTACTACGAGAAGAGTTTCTTCAATGAGTACTTAATTTAAGTGTTGTAACCATTTACTACACCACAATGAAGAAGCATAGAGTACCAATCTATGTACTTTATGTCCGGTACTTAATTTATTAGTGATTCTGATCAGAGTACTTTATTTATGGATGGTAACCAATAAAAAAAACACCACAAAGCATCATATCCAACTATTCGAAGTGTATCTAATTAGAGTACTTCATTTATAAGTGGTAACCTTTCAAGAAAACTCTACAAAGCATCATATCTTACTACGAGAAGAGTTTCTTCAATGAGTACTTCATTTAAGTGTTATAACCATTCACTAGAACACAACGAAGAAACATAGAGTATCACTCTAAGTGCTTCATGTTCGGTACTTAATTTATAAGTGATTCAGATTAGAGTACTTCATTTATGGAATGTAACTATTAAAGAGTACACCACAATGCATCATATCCTACTATAAGAAGTGTTTCTAATCAGAGTACTTCATTTATGAGTGATAACATTTCAAGAAAGCACTACAAAGCATCATATCTTACTACGAGAAGAGTTTCTTCAATGAGTACTTCATTTAAGTGTTATAACCATCCACTAGAACATAACGAAGAAGCATAGAGTATCACTCTAAGTGCTTCGTGTTCGGTACATAATTTATAAGTGATTCTGATTAGAGTACTTCATTTATGGGTGGTAACCATTAAAGAGAACACCACAAAGCATCATATCCTACTATGAGAAGTGTTTCCGATTTGGTACTTCAATTATGAGTGATAACAATTAAAAAAAACTCTACAAATCATCACATCTTTCTACGAGCAGAGTTTCTTCACCGAGTACATCATTTAAGTGTTGTAACCATTCACTAAAATAAAATGAAGAAGCATAGAGTACCACTCTATGTGCTTCATGTCCGGTAGTTAATTTTTTAGTGATTTTGATTAGAGTACTTCATTTATGGAAGGTAACTATTAAAGAGTACACCACAATGCATCATATCCTACTATAACAAGTGTTTCTGATCAGAGTACTTCATTTATGAGTGGTAACCTTTCAAGAAAACGTTACAAAGCATCATATCTTACAACGAGAAGAGTTTCTTCAATTAGTACTTCATTTAAGTGTTATAACTATTCACTAAAACACAACTAAGAAGCATAGAGTATCACTCTAAGTGTTTCATATCCGGTACTTAATTTATAAGTGATTATGATTGGAGTACTTTATTTATGGGTGGTAACCTTTAAAGAGAACACCATAAAGCATCATATCCTACTATAAGAAGTGTTTCTATTCAGAGTACTTCATTTATGAGTGATAACATTTTCAAGAAAACACTACAAAGCATCATATCTTACTACGAGAAGAGTTTCTTCAATGAGTACTTTATTTAAGTGTTATAACCATCCACTAGAACAGAACGAAGAAGCATAGAGTATCACTCTAAGTGCTTCGTGTTCGGTACATAATTTATAAGTGATTCTGATTAGAGTACTTCATTTATGGGTGGTAACCATTAAAGAGAACACCACAAAGCATCATATCCTACAATGAGAAGTGTTTCCGATCAGAGTACTTCATTTATGAGTGGTAACCTTTCAAGAAAACGTTACAAAGCATCATATCTTACTACGAGAAGAGTTTCTTCAATTAGTACTTCATTTAAGTGTTATAACTATTCACTAAAACACAACTAAGAAGCATAGAGTATCACTCTAAGTGTTTCATATCCGGTACTTAATTTATAAGTGATTATGATTGGAGTACTTTATTTATGGGTGGTAACCTTTAAAGAGAAGACCACAAAGCATCATATCCTACTACGAGAAGTGTTTCCGATTTGAGTACTTCAATTATGAGTGATAACATTTTCAAGAAAACACTACAAAGCATCATATCTTACTACGAGAAAAGTTTCTTCAATTAGTACTTTATTTAAGTGTTATAACCATTCACTAGAACAGAACGAAGAAGCATAGAGTATCACTCTAAGTGCTTCATGTTCGGTACTTAATTTATAAGTGATTCAGATTAGAGTACTTCATTTATGGAAGGTAACTTTTAAAGAGAACACCACAATGCATCATATCCTACTATGACAAGTGTTTCTGATCAGAGTACTTCATTTATGAGTGGTAACCTTTCAGGAAAACGTTACAAAGCATCATATATTACTACGAGAAGAGTTTCTTCAATGAGTACTTCATTTAAGTCTTATAAGTATTCACTAAAACACAACGAAGAAGCATAGAGTATCACTCTAAGTGCTTCAAATCCGGTACTTAATTTATAAGTGATTACGATTAGAGTACTTTATTTATGGGTGGTAACCATTAAAGAGAACACCACAAAGCATCATATCCTACTATGAGAAGTGTTTCCGATTTGAGTACTTCAATTATGAGTGATAACAATTAAAGAAAACTCTACAAAGCATCATATCTTTCTACGAGCAGAGTTTCTACACCGAGTACATCCTTTAAGTGTTGTAACCATTCACTAAAACACAATGAAGAAGCATAGAGTACCACTCTAAGTGCTTCATGTCCGGTAGTTAATTTTTTAGTGATTTTGATTAGAGTACTTCATTTATGGAAGGTAACTAATAAAGAGTACACCACAATGCATAATATCCTACTATGACAAGTGTTTCTGATCAGAGTACTTCATTTATGAGTGGTAACCTTTCAGGAAAACGTTACAAAGCATCATATATTACTACGAGAAGAGTTTCTTCAATGAGTACTTCATTTAAGTCTTATAAGTATTCACTAAAACACAACGAAGAAGCATAGAGTATCACTCTAAGTGCTTCAAATCCGGTACTTAATTTATAAGTGATTACGATTAGAGTACTTTATTTATGGGTGGTAACCATTAAAGAGAACACCACAAAGCATCATATCCTACTATGAGAAGTGTTTCCGATTTGAGTACTTCAATTATGAGTGATAACAATTAAAGAAAACTCTACAAAGCATCATATCTTTCTACGAGCAGAGTTTCTACACCGAGTACATCCTTTAAGTGTTGTAACCATTCACTAAAACACAATGAAGAAGCATAGAGTACCACTCTAAGTGCTTCATGTCCGGTAGTTAATTTTTTAGTGATTTTGATTAGAGTACTTCATTTATGGAAGGTAACTAATAAAGAGTACACCACAATGCATCATATCCTACTATAACAAGTGTTTCTGATCAGAGTACTTCATTTATGAGTGGTAACCTTTCAAAAAACGTTAGAGAGCATCATATCTTACTACGAGAAGAGTTTCTTCAATTAGTACTTCATTTAAGTGTTATAACTATTCACTAAAACACAACTAAGAAGCATAGAGTATCACTCTAAGTGTTTCATATCCGGTACTTAATTTATAAGTGATTATGATTGGAGTACTTTATTTATGGTTGGTAACCTTTAAAGAGAACACCACAAAACATCATATCCTACTATAAGAAGTGTTTCTAATCAGAGTACTTCATTTATGAGTTATAACATTTTCAAGAAAACACTACAAAGCATCATATCTTACTACGAGAAAAGTTTCTTCAATGAGTACATTATTTAAGTGTTATAACCATTCACTAGAACAGAACGAAGAAGCATAGATTATCAGTCTAAGTGCTTCATGTTCGGTACTTAATTTATAAGTGATTCTGATTAGAGTACTTCATTTATGGAAGGTAACTTTTAAAGAGAACACCACAATGCATCATATCCTACTATGACAAGTGTTTCTGATCAGAGTACTTCATTTATGAGTGGTAACCTTTCAAGAAAACGTTACAAAGCATCATATATTACTACGAGAAGAGTTTCTTCAATGAGTACATTATTTAAGTGTTATAACCATTCACTAGAACAGAACGAAGAAGCATAGATTACCACTCTAAGTGCTTCATGTCCGGTAGTTAATTTTTTAGTGATTCTGATTAGAGTACTTCATTTATGGAAGGTAACTATTAAAGAGAACACCACAATGCATCATATCCTACTATGACAAGTGTTTCTGATCAGAGTACTTCATTTATGAGTGATAACATTTCAAGAAAGCACTACAAAGCATCATATCTTAATACAAGAAGAGTTTTTCAATGAGTACTTCATTTAAATGTTATAACCATCCACTAGAACAGAACGAAGAAGCATAGAGTATCACTCTAAGTGCTTCGTGTTCGGTACATAATTTATAAGTGATTCTGATTAGAGTACTTCATTTATGGGTGGTAACCATTAAAGAGAACACCACAAAGCATCATATCCTACTATGAGAAGTGTATCTAATTAGAGTACTTCATTTATAAGTGGTAACCTTTCAAGAAAACTCTACAAAGCATCATATCTTACTACGAGAAGAGTTTCTTCAATGAGTACTTCATTTAAGTGTTATAACCATTCACTAGAACAGAACGAAGAAGCATAGAGTATCACTCTAAGTGCTTCATGTTCGGTACTTAATTTATAAGTGATTCAGATTAGAGTACTTCATTTATGGAAGGTAACTTTTAAAGAGAACACCACAATGCATCATATCCTACTATGACAAGTGTTTCTGATCAGAGTACTTCATTTATGAGTGGTAACCTTTCAGGAAAACGTTACAAAGCATCATATATTACTACGAGAAGAGTTTCTTCAATGAGTACTTCATTTAAGTCTTATAAGTATTCACTAAAACACAACGAAGAAGCATAGAGTATCACTCTAAGTGCTTCAAATCCGGTACTTAATTTATAAGTGATTACGATTAGAGTACTTTATTTATGGGTGGTAACCATTAAAGAGAACACCACAAAGCATCATATCCTACTATGAGAAGTGTTTCCGATTTGAGTACTTCAATTATGAGTGATAACAATTAAAGAAAACTCTACAAAGCATCATATCTTTCTACGAGCAGAGTTTCTACACCGAGTACATCCTTTAAGTGTTGTAACCATTCACTAAAACACAATGAAGAAGCATAGAGTACCACTCTAAGTGCTTCATGTCCGGTAGTTAATTTTTTAGTGATTCTGATTAGAGTACTTCATTTATGGAATGTAACTATTAAAGAGTACACCACAATGCATCATATCCTACTATAAGAAGTGTTTCTAATCAGAGTACTTCATTTATGAGTGATAACATTTCAAGAAAGCACTACAAAGCATCATATCTTACTACGAGAAGAGTTTCTTCAATGAGTACTTCATTTAAGTGTTATAACCATCCACTAGAACATAACGAAGAAGCATAGAGTATCACTCTAAGTGCTTCGTGTTCGGTACATAATTTATAAGTGATTCTGATTAGAGTACTTCATTTATGGGTGGTAACCATTAAAGAGAACACCACAAAGCATCATATCCTACTATGAGAAGTGTTTCCGATTTGGTACTTCAATTATGAGTGATAACAATTAAAAAAAACTCTACAAAACATCACATCTTTCTACGAGCAGAGTTTCTTCACCGAGTACATCTTTTAAGAGTTGTAACCATTCACTTAAACACAATGAAGAAGCATAGAGTACCACTCTAAGTGCTTCATGTCCGGTAGTTAATTTTTTAGTGATTCTGATTAGAGTACTTCATTTATGGAAGGTAACTATTAAAGAGAACACCACAATGCATCATATCCTACTATGACAAGTGTTTTTGATCAGAGTACTTCATTTATGAGTAATAACATTTCAAGAAAGCACTACAAAGCATCATATCTTAATACAAGAAGAGTTTCTTCAATGAGTACTTCATTTAAATGTTATAACCATCCACTAGAACAGAACGAAGAAGCATAGAGTATCACTCTAAGTGCTTCGTGTTCGGTACATAATTTATAAGTGATTCTGATTAGAGTACTTTATTTATGGGTGGTAACCATTAAAGAGAACACCACAAAGCATCATATCCTACTATGAGAAGTGTATCTAATTAGAGTACTTCATTTATAAGTGGTAACCTTTCAAGAAAACTCTACAAAGCATCATATCTTACTACGAGAAGAGTTTCTTCAATGAGTACTTCATTTAAGTGTTATAACCATTCACTAGAACACAACGAAGAAGCATAGAGTATCACTCTAAGTGCTTCATGTTCGGTACTTAATTTATAAGTGATTCAGATTAGAGTACTTCATTTATGGGTGGTAACCATTAAAGAGAACACCACAAAGCATCATATCCTACTATGAGAAGTGTTTCCGATTTGGTACTTCAATTATGAGTGATAACAATTAAAAAAAACTCTACAAAACATCACATCTTTCTACGAGCAGAGTTTCTTCACCGAGTACATCTTTTAAGTGTTGTAACCATTCACTAAAACACAATGAAGAAGCATAGAGTACCACTCTAAGTGCTTCATGTCCGGTAGTTAATTTTTTAGTGATTCTGATTAGAGTACTTCATTTATGGAATGTAACTATTAAAGAGTACACCACAATGCATCATATCCTACTATAAGAAGTGTTTCTAATCAGAGTACTTCATTTATGAGTGATAACATTTCAAGAAAGCACTACAAAGCATCATATCTTACTACGAGAAGAGTTTCTTCAATGAGTACTTCATTTAAGTGTTATAACCATTCACTAGAACACAACGAAGAAGAATAGAGTATCACTCTAAGTGCTTCATGTTCGGTACTTAATTTATAAGTGATTCAGATTAGAGTACTTCATTTATGGGTGGTAACCATTAAAGAGAACACCACAAAGCATCATATCCTACTATGAGAAGTGTTTCCGATTTGGTACTTCAATTATGAGTGATAACAATTAAAAAAAACTCTACAAAACATCACATCTTTCTACGAGCAGAGTTTCTTCACCGAGTACATCTTTTAATTGTTGTAACCATTCACTAAAACACAATGAAGAAGCATAGAGTACCACTCTAAGTGCTTCATGTCCGGTAGTTAATTTTTTAGTGATTTTGATTAGAGTACTTCATTTATGGAAGGTAACTATTAAAGAGAACACCACAATGCATCATATCCTACTATGACAAGTGTTTCTGATCAGAGTACTTCATTTATGAGTGGTAACATTTCAAGAAAACGTTACAAAGCATCATATATTACTACGAGAAGAGTTTCTTCAATGAGTACTTCATTTAAGTGTTATAAGTATTCACTAAAACACAACGAAGAAGCATAGAGTATCACTCTAAGTGTTTCATATCCGGTACTTAATTTATAAGTGATTATGATTGGAGTACTTTATTTATGGGTGGTAACCTTTAAAGAGAACACCACAAAGCATCATATCCTACTATAAGAAGTGTTTCTAATCAGAGTACTTCATTTATGAGTTATAACATTTTCAAGAAAACACTACAAAGCATCATATCTTACTACGAGAAAAGTTTCTTCAATGAGTACATTATTTAAGTGTTATAACCATTCACTAGAACAGAACGAAGAAGCATAGATTATCAGTCTAAGTGCTTCATGTTCGGTACTTAATTTATAAGTGATTCTGATTAGAGTACTTCATTTATGGGTGGTAACCATTAAAGAGAACACCACAAAGCATCATATCCTACTATGAGAAGTGTTTCCGATTTGAGTACTTCAATTATGAGTGATAACAATTAAAGAAAATTCTACAAAGCATCATATCTTTCTACGAGCAGAGTTTCTACACCGAGTACATCATTTAAGTGTTGTAACCATTCACTAAAACACAATGAAGAAGCATAGAGTACCACTCTAAGTGCTTCATGTCCGGTAGTTAATTTTTTAGTGATTCTGATTAGAGTACTTCATTTATGGAATGTAACTATTAAAGAGTACACCACAATGCATCATATCCTACTATAAGAAGTGTTTCTAATCAGAGTACTTCATTTATGAGTGATAACATTTCAAGAAAGCACTACAAAGCATCATATCTTACTACGAGAAGAGTTTCTTCAATGAGTACTTCATTTAAGTGTTATAACCATTCACTAGAACACAACGAAGAAGCATAGAGTATCACTCTAAGTGCTTCATGTTCGGTACTTAATTTATAAGTGATTCAGATTAGAGTACTTCATTTATGGGTGGTAACCATTAAAGAGAACACCACAAAGCATCATATCCTACTATGAGAAGTGTTTCCGATTTGGTACTTCAATTATGAGTGATAACAATTAAAAAAAACTCTACAAAACATCACATCTTTCTACGAGCAGAGTTTCTTCACTGAGTACATCTTTTAAGTGTTGTAACCATTCACTAAAACACAATGAAGAAGCATAGAGTACCACTCTAAGTGCTTCATGTCCGGTAGTTAATTTTTTAGTGATTCTGATTAGAGTACTTCATTTATGGAAGGTAACTATTAAAGAGAACACCACAATGCATCATATCCTACTATGACAAGTGTTTCTGATCAGAGTACTTCATTTATGAGTGGTAACATTTCAAGAAAACGTTACAAAGCATCATATATTACTACGAGAAGAGTTTCTTCAATGAGTACTTCATTTAAGTGTTATAAGTATTCACTAAAACACAACGAAGAAGCATAGAGTATCACTCTAAGTGCTTCAAATCCGGTACTTAATTTATAAGTGATTATGATTAGAGTACTTTATTTATGTGTGGTAACCAATAAAGAAAACACCACAAAGCATCATATACTACTATGAGAAGTCTTTCTGATCAGAGTACTTCATTTATGATTGGTATCCTTTCAAGAAAGCGCTACAAAGCATCATATCTTACTACGAGAAGAATTTCTTCAATTAGTACTTGATTTAAGTGTTATAACCATTCACTTGAACACAACGAAGAAGCATGGAGTATCATTCTAAGTGCTTCATGTTCGGTACTTAATTTATAAGTGATTCTAATTAGAGTACTTCATTTATGGGTGGTAACCATTAAAGAGAACACCACAAAGCATCATATCCTACAATGAGAAGTGTTTCCGATCAGAGTACTTCATTTATGAGTGGTAACCTTTCAAGAAAACGTTACAAAGCATCATATCTTACTACGAGAAGAGTTTCTTCAATTAGTACTTCATTTAAGTGTTATAACTATTCACTAAAACACAACTAAGAAGCATAGAGTATCACTCTAAGTGTTTCATATCCGGTACTTAATTTATAAGTGATTATGATTGGAGTACTTTATTTATGGGTTCTAACCTTTAAAGAGAAGACCACAAAGCATCATATCCTACTACGAGAAGTGTTTCCGATTTGAGTACTTCAATTATGAGTGATAACATTTTCAAGAAAACACTACAAAGCATCATATCTTACTACGAGAAGAGTTTCTTCAATGAGTACTTCATTTAAGTGTTATAACCATCCACTAGAACATAACGAAGAAGCATAGAGTATCACTCTAAGTGCTTCGTGTTCGGTACATAATTTATAAGTGATTCTGATTAGAGTACTTCATTTATGGGTGGTAATCATTAAAGAGAACACCACAAAGCATCATATCCTACTATGAGAAGTGTTTCCGATTTGGTACTTCAATTATGAGTGATAACAATTAAAAAAAACTCTACAAAACATCACATCTTTCTACGAGCAGAGTTTCTTCACCGAGTACATCTTTTAAGTGTTGTAACCATTCACTAAAACACAATGAAGAAGCATAGAGTACCACTCTAAGTGCTTCATGTCCGGTAGTTAATTTTTTAGTGATTCTGATTAGAGTACTTCATTTATGGAAGGTAACTATTAAAGAGAACACCACAATGCATCATATCCTACTATGACAAGTGTTTTGGATCAGAGTACTTCATTTATGAGTGATAACATTTCAAGAAAGCACTACAAAGCATCATATCTTAATACAAGAAGAGTTTCTTCAATGAGTACTTCATTTAAATGTTATAACCATCCACTAGAACAGAACGAAGAAGCATAGAGTATCACTCTAAGTGCTTCGTGTTCGGTACATAATTTATAAGTGATTCTGATTAGAGTACTTCATTTATGGGTGGTAACCATTAAAGAGAACACCACAAAGCATCATATCCTACTATGAGAAGTGTATCTAATTAGAGTACTTCATTTATAAGTGGTAACCTTTCAAGAAAACTCTACAAAGCATCATATCTTACTACGAGAAGAGTTTCTTCAATGAGTACTTCATTTAAGTGTTATAACCATTCACTAGAACACAACGAAGAAGCATAGAGTATCACTCTAAGTGCTTCATGTTCGGTACTTAATTTATAAGTGATTCAGATTAGAGTACTTCATTTATGGGTGGTAACCATTAAAGAAAACACCACAAAGCATCATATCCTACTATGAGAAGTGTTTCCGATTTGGTACTTCAATTATGAGTGATAACAATTAAAAAAAACTCTACAAAACATCACATCTTTCTACGAGCAGAGTTTCTTCACCGAGTACATCTTTTAAGTGTTGTAACCATTCACTAAAACACAATGAAGAAGCATAGAGTACCACTCTAAGTGCTTCATGTCCGGTAGTTAATTTTTTAGTGATTCTGATTAGAGTACTTCATTTATGGAAGGTAACTATTAAAGAGAACACCACAATGCATCATATCCTACTATGACAAGTGTTTCTGATCAGAGTACTTCATTTATGAGTGGTAACCTTTCAAGAAAACGTTACAAAGCATCATATATTACTACGAGAAAAGTTTCTTCAATGAGTACTTCATTTAAGTGTTATAAGTATTCACTAAAACACAACGAAGAAGCATAGAGTATCACTCTAAGTGCTTCAAATCCGGTACTTAATTTATAAGTGATTATGATTAGAGTACTTTATTTATGTGTGGTAACCAATAAAGAAAACACCACAAAGCATCATATACTACTATGAGAAGTCTTTCTGATCAGAATACTTCATTTATGAGTGGTAACCTTTCAAGAAAGCGCTACAAAGCATCATTTCTTACTACGAGAAGAATTTCTTCAATGAGTACTTGATTTAAGTGTTATAACCATTCACTTGAACACAACGAAGAAGCATGGAGTATCATTCTAAGTGCTTCATGTTCGGTACTTAATTTATAAGTGATTCTAATTAGAGTACTTCATTTGTGGGTGGTAACCATTAAAGAGAACACCACAAAGCATCATATCCTACAATGAGAAGTGTTTCTGATTTTAGTACTTCAATTGTGAGTGATAACAATTAAAGAAAACTCTACAAAGCATCATATCTTTCTACGAGCAGAGTTTCTTCACCGAGTACATCATTTAAGTGTTGTAACCATTCACTAAAATAAAATGAAGAAGCATAGAGTACCACTCTATGTGCTTCATGTCCGGTAGTTAATTTTTTAGTGATTTTGATTAGAGTACTTCATTTATGGAAGGTAACTATTAAAGAGTACACCACAATGCATCATATCCTACTATAACAAGTGTTTCTGATCAGAGTACTTCATTTATGAGTGGTAACCTTTCAAGAAAACGTTACAAAGCATCATATCTTACTACGAGAAGAGTTTCTTCAATTAGTACTTCATTTAAGTGTTATAACTATTCACTAAAACACAACTAAGAAGCATAGAGTATCACTCTAAGTGTTTCATATCCGGTACTTAATTTATAAGTGATTATGATTGGAGTACTTTATTTATGGGTGGTAACCTTTAAAGAGAAGACCACAAAGCATCATATCCTACTACGAGAAGTGTTTCCGATTTGAGTACTTCAATTATGAGTGATAACATTTTCAAGAAAACACTACAAAGCATCATATCTTACTACGAGAAAAGTTTCTTCAATTAGTACTTTATTTAAGTGTTATAACCATTCACTAGAAAAGAACGAAGAAGCATAGAGTATCACTCTAAGTGCTTCATGTTCGGTACTTAATTTATAAGTGATTCAGATTAGAGTACTTCATTTATGGAAGGTAACTTTTAAAGAGAACACCACAATGCATCATATCCTACTATGACAAGTGTTTCTGATCAGAGTACTTCATTTATGAGTGGTAACCTTTCAGGAAAACGTTACAAAGCATCATATATTACTACGAGAAGAGTTTCTTCAATGAGTACTTCATTTAAGTCTTATAAGTATTCACTAAAACACAACGAAGAAGCATAGAGTATCACTCTAAGTGCTTAAAATCCGGTACTTAATTTATAAGTGATTACGATTAGAGTACTTTATTTATGGGTGGTAACCATTAAAGAGAACACCACAAAGCATCATATCCTACTATGAGAAGTGTTTCCGATTTGAGTACTTCAATTATGAGTGATAACAATTAAAGAAAACTTTACAAAGCATCATATCTTTCTACGAGCAGAGTTTCTACACCGAGTACATCTTTTAAGTGTTGTAACCAATCACTAAAACACAATGAAGAAGCATAGAGTACCACTCTAAGTGCTTCATGTCCGGTAGTTAATTTTTTAGTGATTTTGATTAGAGTACTTCATTTATGGAAGGTAACTTTTAAAGAGAACACCACAATGCATCATATCCTACTATAACAAGTGTTTCTGATCAGAGTACTTCATTTATGAGTGGTAACCTTTCAAAAAACGTTACAGAGCATCATATCTTACTACGAGAAGAGTTTCTTCAATTAGTACTTCATTTAAGTGTTATAACTATTCACTAAAACACAACTAAGAAGCATAGAGTATCACTCACAGTGTTTCATATCCGGTACTTAATTTATAAGTGATTATGATTGGAGTACTTTATTTATGGGTGGTAACCTTTAAAGAGAACACCACAAAGCATCATATCCTACTATAAGAAGTGTTTCTAATCAGAGTACTTCATTTATGAGTTATAACATTTTCAAGAAAACACTACAAAGCATCATATCTTACTACGAGAAAAGTTTCTTCAATGAGTACATTATTTAAGTGTTATAACCATTCACTAGAACAGAACGAAGAAGCATAGATTATCAGTCTAAGTGCTTCATGTTCGGTACTTAATTTATAAGTGATTCTGATTAGAGTACTTCATTTATGGGTGGTAACCATTAAAGAGAACACGACAAAGCATCATATCCTACTATGAGAAGTGTTTCCGATTTGAGTACTTCAATTATGAGTGATAACAATTAAAGAAAATTCTACAAAACATCACATCTTTCTACGAGCAGAGTTTCTTCACCGAGTACATCTTTTAAGTGTTGTAACCATTCACTAAAACACAATGAAGAAGCATAGAGTACCACTCTAAGTGCTTCATGTCCGGTAGTTAATTTTTTAGTGATTTTGATTAGAGTACTTCATTTATGGAAGGTAACTATTAAAGAGAACACCACAATGCATCATATCCTACTATGACAAGTGTTTCTGATCAGAGTACTTCATTTATGAGTGGTAACATTTCAAGAAAACGTTACAAAGCATCATATATTACTACGAGAAGAGTTTCTTCAATGAGTACTTCATTTAAGTGTTATAAGTATTCACTAAAACACAACGAAGAAGCATAGAGTATCACTCTAAGTGTTTCATATCCGGTACTTAATTTATAAGTGATTATGATTGGAGTACTTTATTTATGGGTGGTAACCTTTAAAGAGAACACCACAAAGCATCATATCCTACTATAAGAAGTGTTTCTAATCAGAGTACTTCATTTATGAGTTATAACATTTTCAAGAAAACACTACAAAGCATCATATCTTACTACGAGAAAAGTTTCTTCAATGAGTACATTATTTAAGTGTTATAACCATTCACTAGAACAGAACGAAGAAGCATAGATTATCAGTCTAAGTGCTTCATGTTCGGTACTTAATTTATAAGTGATTCTGATTAGAGTACTTCATTTATGGGTGGTAACCATTAAAGAGAACACCACAAAGCATCATATCCTACTATGAGAAGTGTTTCCGATTTGAGTACTTCAATTATGAGTGATAACAATTAAAGAAAATTCTACAAAGCATCATATCTTTCTACGAGCAGAGTTTCTACACCGAGTACATCATTTAAGTGTTGTAACCATTCACTAAAACACAATGAAGAAGCATAGATTACCACTCTAAGTGCTTCATGTCCGGTAGTTAATTTTTTAGTGATTCTGATTAGAGTACTTCATTTATGGAATGTAACTATTAAAGAGTACACCACAATGCATCATATCCTACTATAAGAAGTGTTTCTAATCAGAGTACTTCATTTATGAGTGATAACATTTCAAGAAAGCACTACAAAGCATCATATCTTACTACGAGAAGAGTTTCTTCAATGAGTACTTCATTTAAGTGTTATAACCATTCACTAGAACACAACGAAGAAGCATAGAGTATCACTCTAAGTGCTTCATGTTCGGTACTTAATTTATAAGTGATTCAGATTAGAGTACTTCATTTATGGGTGGTAACCATTAAAGAGAACACCACAAAGCATCATATCCTACTATGAGAAGTGTTTCCGATTTGGTACTTCAATTATGAGTGATAACAATTAAAAAAAACTCTACAAAACATCACATCTTTCTACGAGCAGAGTTTCTTCACTGAGTACATCTTTTAAGTGTTGTAACCATTCACTAAAACACAATGAAGAAGCATAGAGTACCACTCTAAGTGCTTCATGTCCGGTAGTTAATTTTTTAGTGATTCTGATTAGAGTACTTCATTTATGGAAGGTAACTATTAAAGAGAACCCCACAATGCATCATATCCTACTATGACAAGTGTTTCTGATCAGAGTACTTCATTTATGAGTGGTAACATTTCAAGAAAACGTTACAAAGCATCATATATTACTACGAGAAGAGTTTCTTCAATGAGTACTTCATTTAAGTGTTATAAGTATTCACTAAAACACAACGAAGAAGCATAGAGTATCACTCTAAGTGCTTCAAATCCGGTACTTAATTTATAAGTGATTATGATTAGAGTACTTTATTTATGTGTGGTAACCAATAAAGAAAACACCACAAAGCATCATATACTACTATGAGAAGTCTTTCTGATCAGAGTACTTCATTTATGATTGGTATCCTTTCAAGAAAGCGCTACAAAGCATCATATCTTACTACGAGAAGAATTTCTTCAATTAGTACTTGATTTAAGTGTTATAACCATTCACTTGAACACAACGAAGAAGCATGGAGTATCATTCTAAGTGCTTCATGTTCGGTACTTAATTTATAAGTGATTCTAATTAGAGTACTTCATTTATGGGTGGTAACCATTAAAGAGAACACCACAAAGCATCATATCCTACAATGAGAAGTGTTTCCGATCAGAGTACTTCATTTATGAGTGGTAACCTTTCAAGAAAACGTTACAAAGCATCATATCTTACTACGAGAAGAGTTTCTTCAATTAGTACTTCATTTAAGTGTTATAACTATTCACTAAAACACAACTAAGAAGCATAGAGTATCACTCTAAGTGTTTCATATCCGGTACTTAATTTATAAGTGATTATGATTGGAGTACTTTATTTATGGGTGGTAACCTTTAAAGAGAAGACCACAAAGCATCATATCCTACTACGAGAAGTGTTTCCGATTTGAGTACTTCAATTATGAGTGATAACATTTTCAAGAAAACACTACAAAGCATCATATCTTACTACGAGAAAAGTTTCTTCAATTAGTACTTTATTTAAGTGTTATAACCATTCACTAGAACAGAACGAAGAAGCATAGAGTATCACTCTAAGTGCTTCATGTTCGGTACTTAATTTATAAGTGATTCAGATTAGAGTACTTCATATATGGAAGGTAACTTTTAAAGAGAACACCACAATGCATCATATCCTACTATGACAAGTGTTTCTGATCAGAGTACTTCATTTATGAGTTATAACATTTTCAAGAAAACACTACAAAGCATCATATATTACTACGAGAAGAGTTTCTTCAATGAGTACTTCATTTAAGTCTTATAAGTATTCACTAAAACACAACGAAGAAGCATAGAGTATCACTCTAAGTGCTTAAAATCCGGTACTTAATTTATAAGTGATTACGATTAGAGTACTTTATTTATGGGTGGTAACCATTAAAGAGAACACCACAAAGCATCATATCCTACTATGAGAAGTGTTTCCGATTTGAGTACTTCAATTATGAGTGATAACAATTAAAGAAAACTCTACAAAGCATCATATCTTTCTACGAGCAGAGTTTCTACACCGAGTACATCTTTTAAGTGTTGTAACCATTCACTAAAACACAATGAAGAAGCATAGAGTACCACTCTAAGTGCTTCATGTCCGGTAGTTAATTTTTTAGTGATTTTGATTAGAGTACTTCATTTATGGAAGGTAACTTTTAAAGAGAACACCACAATGCATCATATCCTACTATAACAAGTGTTTCTGATCAGAGTACTTCATTTATGAGTGGTAACCTTTCAAAAAACGTTACAGAGCATCATATCTTACTACGAGAAGAGTTTCTTCAATTAGTACTTCATTTAAGTGTTATAACTATTCACTAAAACACAACTAAGAAGCATAGAGTATCACTCTAAGTGTTTCATATCCGGTACTTAATTTATAAGTGATTATGATTGGAGTACTTTATTTATGGGTGGTAACCTTTAAAGAGAACACCACAAAGCATCATATCCTACTATAAGAAGTGTTTCTAATCAGAGTACTTCATTTATGAGTTATAACATTTTCAAGAAAACACTACAAAGCATCATATCTTACTACGAGAAAAGTTTCTTCAATGAGTACATTATTTAAGTGTTATAACCATTCACTAGAACAGAACGAAGAAGCATAGATTATCAGTCTAAGTGCTTCATGTTCGGTACTTAATTTATAAGTGATTCTGATTAGACTCCTTCATTTATGGGTGGTAACCATTAAAGAGAACACCACAAAGCATCATATCCTACTATGAGAAGTGTTTCCGATTTGAGTACTTCAATTATGAGTGATAACAATTAAAGAAAATTCTACAAAGCATCATATCTTTCTACGAGCAGAGTTTCTACACCGAGTACATCATTTAAGTGTTGTAACCATTCACTAAAACACAATGAAGAAGCATAGAGTACCACTCTAAGTGCTTCATGTCCGGTAGTTAATTTTTTAGTGATTCTGATTAGAGTACTTCATTTATGGAATGTAACTATTAAAGAGTACACCACAATGCATCATATCCTACTATAAGAAGTGTTTCTAATCAGAGTACTTCATTTATGAGTGATAACATTTCAAGAAAGCACTACAAAGCATCATATCTTACTACGAGAAGAGTTTCTTCAATGAGTACTTCATTTAAGTGTTATAACCATCCACTAGAACATAACGAAGAAGCATAGAGTATCACTCTAAGTGCTTCGTGTTCGGTACATAATTTATAAGTGATTCTGATTAGAGTACTTCATTTATGGGTGGTAACCATTAAAGAGAACACCACAAAGCATCATATCCTACTATGAGAAGTGTTTCCGATTTGGTACTTCAATTATGAGTGATAACAATTAAAAAAAACTCTACAAAACATCACATCTTTCTACGAGCAGAGTTTCTTCACCGAGTACATCTTTTAAGTGTTGTAACCATTCACTAAAACACAATGAAGAAGCATAGAGTACCACTCTAAGTGCTTCATGTCCGGTAGTTAATTTTTTAGTGATTCTGATTAGAGTACTTCATTTATGGAAGGTAACTATTAAAGAAAACACCACAATGCATCATATCCTACTATGACAAGTGTTTTGGATCAGAGTACTTCATTTATGAGTGATAACATTTCAAGAAAGCACTACAAAGCATCATATCTTAATACAAGAAGAGTTTCTTCAATGAGTACTTCATTTAAATGTTATAACCATCCACTAGAACAGAACGAAGAAGCATAGAGTATCACTCTAAGTGCTTCGTGTTCGGTACATAATTTATAAGTGATTCTGATTAGAGTACTTCATTTATGGGTGGTAACCATTAAAGAGAACACCACAAAGCATCATATCCTACTATGAGAAGTGTATCTAATTAGAGTACTTCATTTATAAGTGGTAACCTTTCAAGAAAACTCTACAAAGCATCATATCTTACTACGAGAAGAGTTTCTTCAATGAGTACTTCATTTAAGTGTTATAACCATTCACTAGAACACAACGAAGAAGCATAGAGTATCACTCTAAGTGCTTCATGTTCGGTACTTAATTTATAAGTGATTCAGATTAGAGTACTTCATTTATGGGTGGTAACCATTAAAGAGAACACCACAAAGCATCATATCCTACTATGAGAAGTGTTTCCGATTTGGTACTTCAATTATGAGTGATAACAATTAAAAAAAACTCTACAAAACATCACATCTTTCTACGAGCAGAGTTTCTTCACCGAGTACATCTTTTAAGTGTTGTAACCATTCACTAAAACACAATGAAGATGCATAGAGTACCACTCTAAGTGCTTCATGTCCGGTAGTTAATTTTTTAGTGATTCTGATTAGAGTACTTCATTTATGGAAGGTAACTATTAAAGAGAACACCACAATGCATCATATCCTACAATGACAAGTGTTTCTGATCAGAGTACTTCATTTATGAGTGGTAACCTTTCAAGAAAACGTTACAAAGCATCATATATTACTACGAGAAAAGTTTCTTCAATGAGTACTTCATTTAAGTGTTATAAGTATTCACTAAAACACAACGAAGAAGCATAGAGTATCACTCTAAGTGCTTCAAATCCGGTACTTAATTTATAAGTGATTATGATTAGAGTACTTTATTTATGTGTGGTAACCAATAAAGAAAACACCACAAAGCATCATATACTACTATGAGAAGTCTTTCTGATCAGAATACTTCATTTATGAGTGGTAACCTTTCAAGAAAGCGCTACAAAGCATCATTTCTTACTACGAGAAGAATTTCTTCAATGAGTACTTGATTTAAGTGTTATAACCATTCACTTGAACACAACGAAGAAGCATGGAGTATCATTCTAAGTGCTTCATGTTCGGTACTTAATTTATAAGTGATTCTAATTAGAGTACTTCATTTGTGGGTGGTAACCATTAAAGAGAACACCACAAAGCATCATATCCTACAATGAGAAGTGTTTCTGATTTTAGTACTTCAATTGTGAGTGATAACAATTAAAGAAAACTCTACAAAGCATCATATCTTTCTACGAGCAGAGTTTCTTCACCGAGTACATCATTTAAGTGTTGTAACCATTCACTAAAATAAAATGAAGAAGCATAGAGTACCACTCTATGTGCTTCATGTCCGGTAGTTAATTTTTTAGTGATTTTGATTAGAGTACTTCATTTATGGAAGGTAACTATTAAAGAGTACACCACAATGCATCATATCCTACTATAACAAGTGTTTCTGATCAGAGTACTTCATTTATGAGTGGTAACCTTTCAAGAAAACGTTACAAAGCATCATATCTTACTACGAGAAGAGTTTCTTCAATTAGTACTTCATTTAAGTGTTATAACTATTCACTAAAACACAACTAAGAAGCATAGAGTATCACTCTAAGTGTTTCATATCCGGTACTTAATTTATAAGTGATTATGATTGGAGTACTTTATTTATGGGTGGTAACCTTTAAAGAGAAGACCACAAAGCATCATATCCTACTACGAGAAGTGTTTCCGATTTGAGTACTTCAATTATGAGTGATAACATTTTCAAGAAAACACTACAAAGCATCATATCTTACTACGAGAAAAGTTTCTTCAATTAGTACATTATTTAAGTGTTATAACCATTCACTAGAACAGAACGAAGAAGCATAGAGTATCACTCTAAGTGCTTCATGTTCGGTACTTAATTTATAAGTGATTCAGATTAGAGTACTTCATTTATGGAAGGTAACTTTTAAAGAGAACACCACAATGCATCATATCCTACTATGACAAGTGTTTCTGATCAGAGTACTTCATTTATGAGTGGTAACCTTTCAAGAAAACGTTACAAAGCATCATATATTACTACGAGAAAAGTTTCTTCAATGAGTACTTCATTTAAGTGTTATAAGTATTCACTAAAACACAACGAAGAAGCATAGAGTATCACTCTAAGTGCTTCAAATCCGGTACTTAATTTATAAGTGATTATGATTAGAGTACTTTATTTATGTGTGGTAACCAATAAAGAAAACACCACAAAGCATCATATACTACTATGAGAAGTCTTTCTGATCAGAATACTTCATTTATGAGTGGTAACCTTTCAAGAAAGCGCTACAAAGCATCATTTCTTACTACGAGAAGAATTTCTTCAATGAGTACTTGATTTAAGTGTTATAACCATTCACTTGAACACAACGAAGAAGCATGGAGTATCATTCTAAGTGCTTCATGTTCGGTACTTAATTTATAAGTGATTCTAATTAGAGTACTTCATTTGTGGGTGGTAACCATTAAAGAGAACACCACAAAGCATCATATCCTACAATGAGAAGTGTTTCTGATTTTAGTACTTCAATTGTGAGTGATAACAATTAAAGAAAACTCTACAAAGCATCATATCTTTCTACGAGCAGAGTTTCTTCACCGAGTACATCATTTAAGTGTTGTAACCATTCACTAAAATAAAATGAAGAAGCATAGAGTACCACTCTATGTGCTTCATGTCCGGTAGTTAATTTTTTAGTGATTTTGATTAGAGTACTTCATTTATGGAAGGTAACTATTAAAGAGTACACCACAATGCATCATATCCTACTATAACAAGTGTTTCTGATCAGAGTACTTCATTTATGAGTGGTAACCTTTCAAGAAAACGTTACAAAGCATCATATCTTACTACGAGAAGAGTTTCTTCAATTAGTACTTCATTTAAGTGTTATAACTATTCACTAAAACACAACTAAGAAGCATAGAGTATCACTCTAAGTGTTTCATATCCGGTACTTAATTTATAAGTGATTATGATTGGAGTACTTTATTTATGGGTGGTAACCTTTAAAGAGAAGACCACAAAGCATCATATCCTACTACGAGAAGTGTTTCCGATTTGAGTACTTCAATTATGAGTGATAACATTTTCAAGAAAACACTACAAAGCATCATATCTTACTACGAGAAAAGTTTCTTCAATTAGTACTTTATTTAAGTGTTATAACCATTCACTAGAACAGAACGAAGAAGCATAGAGTATCACTCTAAGTGCTTCATGTTCGGTACTTAATTTATAAGTGATTCAGATTAGAGTACTTCATTTATGGAAGGTAACTTTTAAAGAGAACACCACAATGCATCATATCCTACTATGACAAGTGTTTCTGATCAGAGTACTTCATTTATGAGTGGTAACCTTTCAGGAAAACGTTACAAAGCATCATATATTACTACGAGAAGAGTTTCTTCAATGAGTACTTCATTTAAGTCTTATAAGTATTCACTAAAACACAACGAAGAAGCATAGAGTATCACTCTAAGTGCTTAAAATCCGGTACTTAATTTATAAGTGATTACGATTAGAGTACTTTATTTATGGGTGGTAACCATTAAAGAGAACACCACAAAGCATCATATCCTACTATGAGAAGTGTTTCCGATTTGAGTACTTCAATTATGAGTGATAACAATTAAAGAAAACTCTACAAAGCATCATATCTTTCTACGAGCAGAGTTTCTACACCGAGTACATCTTTTAAGTGTTGTAACCAATCACTAAAACACAATGAAGAAGCATAGAGTACCACTCTAAGTGCTTCATGTCCGGTAGTTAATTTTTTAGTGATTTTGATTAGAGTACTTCATTTATGGAAGGTAACTTTTAAAGAGAACACCACAATGCATCATATCCTACTATAACAAGTGTTTCTGATCAGAGTACTTCATTTATGAGTGGTAACCTTTCAAAAAACGTTACAGAGCATCATATCTTACTACGAGAAGAGTTTCTTCAATTAGTACTTCATTTAAGTGTTATAACTATTCACTAAAACACAACTAAGAAGCATAGAGTATCACTCACAGTGTTTCATATCCGGTACTTAATTTATAAGTGATTATGATTGGAGTACTTTATTTATGGGTGGTAACCTTTAAAGAGAACACCACAAAGCATCATATCCTACTATAAGAAGTGTTTCTAATCAGAGTACTTCATTTATGAGTTATAACATTTTCAAGAAAACACTACAAAGCATCATATCTTACTACGAGAAAAGTTTCTTCAATGAGTACATTATTTAAGTGTTATAACCATTCACTAGAACAGAACGAAGAAGCATAGATTATCAGTCTAAGTGCTTCATGTTCGGTACTTAATTTATAAGTGATTCTGATTAGAGTACTTCATTTAAGGGTGGTAACCATTAAAGAGAACACCACAAAGCATCATATCCTACTATGAGAAGTGTTTCCGATTTGAGTACTTCAATTATGAGTGATAACAATTAAAGAAAATTCTACAAAGCATCATATCTTTCTACGAGCAGAGTTTCTACACCGAGTACATCATTTAAGTGTTGTAACCATTCACTAAAACACAATGAAGAAGCATAGAGTACCACTCTAAGTGCTTCATGTCCGGTAGTTAATTTTTTAGTGATTCTGATTAGAGTACTTCATTTATGGAATGTAACTATTAAAGAGTACACCACAATGCATCATATCCTACTATAAGAAGTGTTTCTAATCAGAGTACTTCATTTATGAGTGATAACATTTCAAGAAAGCACTACAAAGCATCATATCTTACTACGAGAAGAGTTTCTTCAATGAGTACTTCATTTAAGTGTTATAACCATCCACTAGAACATAACGAAGAAGCAAAGAGTATCACTCTAAGTGCTTCGTGTTCGGTACATAATTTATAAGTGATTCTTATTAGAGTACTTCATTTATGGGTGGTAGCCATTAAAGAGAACACCACAAAGCATCATATCCTACTATGAGAAGTGTTTCCGATTTGGTACTTCAATTATGAGTGATAACAATTAAAAAAAACTCTACAAAACATCACATCTTTCTACGAGCAGAGTTTCTTCACCGAGTACATCTTTTAAGTGTTGTAACCATTCACTAAAACACAATGAAGAAGCATAGAGTACCACTCTAAGTGCTTCATGTCCGGTAGTTAATTTTTTAGTGATTCTGATTAGAGTACTTCATTTATGGAAGGTAACTATTAAAGAGAACACCACAATGCATCATATCCTACTATGACAAGTGTTTTTGATCAGAGTACTTCATTTATGAGTGATAACATTTCAAGAAAGCACTACAAAGCATCATATCTTAATACAAGAAGAGTTTCTTCAATGAGTACTTCATTTAAATGTTATAACCATCCACTAGAACAGAACGAAGAAGCATAGAGTATCACTCTAAGTGCTTCGTGTTCGGTACATAATTTATAAGTGATTCTGATATGAGTACTTCATTTATGGGTGGTAACCATTAAAGAGAACACCACAAAGCATCATATCCTACTATGAGAAGTGTATCTAATTAGAGTACTTCATTTATGGAAGGTAACTATTAAAGAGAACACCACAATGCATCATATCCTACTATGACAAGTGTTTTTGATCAGAGTACTTCATTTATGGGTGATAACCTTTCAAGAAAACTCTACAAAGCATCATATCTTACTACGAGAAGAGTTTCTTCAATGAGTACTTCATTTAAGTGTTATAACCATTCACTAGAACACAACGAAAAAGCATAGAGTATCACTCTAAGTGCTTCTTGTTCGGTACTTAATTTATAAGTGATTCAGATTAGAGTACTTCATTTATGGGTGGTAACCATTAAAGAGAACACCACAAAGCATCATATCCTACTATGAGAAGTGTTTCCGATTTGGTACTTCAATTATGAGTGATAACAATTAAAAAAAACTCTACAAAACATCACATCTTTCTACGAGCAGAGTTTCTTCACCGAGTACATCTTTTAAGTGTTGTAACCATTCACTAAAACACAATGAAGAAGCATAGAGTACCACTCTAAGTGCTTCATGTCCGGTAGTTAATTTTTTAGTGATTCTGATTAGAGTACTTCATTTATGGAAGGTAACTATTAAAGAGAACACCACAATGCATCATATCCTACTATGACAAGTGTTTCTGATCAGAGTACTTCATTTATGAGTGGTAACCTTTCAAGAAAACGTTACAAAGCATCATATATTACTACGAGAAAAGTTTCTTCAATGAGTACTTCATTTAAGTGTTATAAGTATTCACTAAAACACAACGAAGAAGCATAGAGTATCACTCTAAGTGCTTCAAATCCGGTACTTAATTTATAAGTGATTATGATTAGAGTACTTTATTTATGTGTGGTAACCAATAAAGAAAACACCACAAAGCATCATATACTACTATGAGAAGTCTTTCTGATCAGAGTACTTCATTTATGATTGGTAACCTTTCAAGAAAGCGCTACAAAGCATCATATCTTACTACGAGAAGAATTTCTTCAATGAGTACTTGATTTAAGTGTTATAACCATCCACTAGAACAGAACGAAGAAGCATAGAGTATCACTCTAAATGCTTCGTGTTCGGTCCATAATTTATAAATGATTCTGATTAGAGTACTTCATTTATGGGTGGTAACCATTAAAGAGAACACCACAAAGCATCATATCCTACTATGAGAAGTGTTTCCGATTTGGTACTTCAATTATGAGTGATAACAATTAAAGAAAACTCTACAAAACATCACATCTTTCTACGAGCAGAGTTTCTTCACCGAGTACATCTTTTAAGTGTTCTAACCATTCACTAAAACAAAATGAAGAAGCATAGAGTACCACTCTAAGTGCTTCATGTCCGGTAGTTAATTTTTTAGTGATTCTGATTAGAGTACTTCATTTATGGAAGGTAACTATTAAAGAGAACACCACAATGCATTATATCTACTATGACAAGTGTTTTTAATCAGAGTACTTCATTTATGAGTGATAACATTTCAAGAAAGCACTACAAAGCATCATATCTTAATACAAGAAGAGTTTCTTCAATGAGTACTTCATTTAAATGTTATAACCATCCACTAGAACAGAACGAAGAAGCATAGAGTATCACTCTAAGTGCTTCGTGTTCGGTACATAATTTATAAGTGATTCTGATTAGAGTACTTCATTTATGGGTGGTAACCATTAAAGAGAACACCACAAAGCATCATATCCTACTATGAGAAGTGTATCTAATTAGAGTACTTCATTTATAAGTGGTAACCTTTCAAGAAAACTCTACAAAGCATCATATCTTACTACGAGAAGAGTTTCTTCAATGAGTACTTCATTTAAGTGTTATAACCATTCACTAGAACACAACGAAAAAGCATAGAGTATCACTCTAAGTGCTTCTTGTTCGGTACTTAATTTATAAGTGATTCAGATTAGAGTACTTCATTTATGGGTGGTAACCATTAAAGAGAACACCACAAAGCATCATATCCTACTATGAGAAGTGTTTCCGATTTGGTACTTCAATTATGAGTGATAACAATTAAAAAAAACTCTACAAAACATCACATCTTTCTACGAGCAGAGTTTCTTCACCGAGTACATCTTTTAAGTGTTGTAACCATTCACTAAAACACAATGAAGAAGCATAGAGTACCACTCTAAGTGCTTCATGTCCGGTAGTTAATTTTTTAGTGATTCTGATTAGAGTACTTCATTTATGGAAGGTAACTATTAAAGAGAACACCACAATGCATCATATCCTACTATGACAAGTGTTTCTGATCAGAGTACTTCATTTATGAGTGGTAACCTTTCAAGAAAACGTTACAAAGCATCATATATTACTACGAGAAAAGTTTCTTCAATGAGTACTTCATTTAAGTGTTATAAGTATTCACTAAAACACAACGAAGAAGCATAGAGTATCACTCTAAGTGCTTCAAATCCGGTACTTAATTTATAAGTGATTATGATTAGAGTACTTTATTTATGTGTGGTAACCAATAAAGAAAACACCACAAAGCATCATATACTACTATGAGAAGTCTTTCTGATCAGAATACTTCATTTATGAGTGGTAACCTTTCAAGAAAGCGCTACAAAGCATCATTTCTTACAACGAGAAGAATTTCTTCAATGAGTACTTTATTTAAGTGTTATAACCATTCACTTGAACACAACGAAGAAGCATGGAGTATCATTCTAAGTGCTTCATGTTCGGTACTTAATTTATAAGTGATTCTAATTAGAGTACTTCATTTGTGGGTGGTAACCATTAAAGAGAACACCACAAAGCATCATATCCTACAATGAGAAGTGTTTCTGATTTTAGTACTTCAATTGTGAGTGATAACAATTAAAGAAAACTCTACAAAGCATCATATCTTTCTACGAGCAGAGTTTCTTCACCGAGTACATCATTTAAGTGTTGTAACCATTCACTAAAATAAAATGAAGAAGCATAGAGTACCACTCTATGTGCTTCATGTCCGGTAGTTAATTTTTTAGTGATTTTGATTAGAGTACTTCATTTATGGAAGGTAACTATTAAAGAGTACACCACAATGCATCATATCCTACTATGACAAGTGTTTCTGATCAGAGTACTTCATTTATGAGTGGTAACCTTTCAAGAAAACGTTACAAAGCATCATATCTTACAACGAGAAGAGTTTCTTCAATTAGTACTTCATTTAAGTGTTATAACTATTCACTAAAACACAACTAAGAAGCATAGAGTATCACTCTAAGTGTTTCATATCCGGTAGTTAATTTATAAGTGATTATGATTGGAGTACTTTATTTATGGGTGGTAACCTTTAAAGAGAACACCACAAAGCATCATATCCTACTATAAGAAGTGTTTCTCATCAGAGTACTTCATTTATGAGTGATAACATTTTCAAGAAAACACTACAAAGCATCATATCTTACTACGAGAAAAGTTTCTTCAATGAGTACTTTATTTAAGTGTTATAACCATCCACTAGAACAGAACGAAGAAGCATAGAGTATCACTCTAAATGCTTCGTGTTCGGTCCATAATTTATAAATGATTCTGATTAGAGTACTTCATTTATGGGTGGTAACCATTAAAGAGAACACCACAAAGCATCATATCATACTATGAGAAGTGTTTCCGATTTGGTACTTCAATTATGAGTGATAACAATTAAAGAAAACTCTACAAAACATCACATCTTTCTACGAGCAGAGTTTCTACACCGAGTACATCATTTAAGTGTTGTAACCATTCACTGAAACACAATGAAGAAGCATAGAGTACCACTCTAAGTGCTTCATGTCCGGTAGTTAATTTTTTAGTGATTCTGATTAGAGTACTTCATTTATGGAATGTAACTATTAAAGAGAACACCACAATGCATCATATCCTACTATGACAAGTGTTTCTGATCAGAGTACTTCATTTATGAGTGGTAACCTTTCAAGAAAACGTTACAAAGCATCATATCTTACTACGAGAAGAGTTTCTTCAATGAGTACTTCATTTAAGTGTTATAAGTATTCACTAAAACACAACGAAGAAGCATAGAGTATCACTCTAAGTGCTTCAAATCCGGTACTTAATTTATAAGTGATTATGATTAGAGTACTTTATTTATGTGTGGTAACCAATAAAGAAAACACCACAAAGCATCATATACTACTATGAGAAGTCTTTCTGATCAGAGTACTTCATTTATGATTGGTAACCTTTCAAGAAAGCGCTACAAAGCATCATATCTTACTACGAGAAGAATTTCTTCAATGAGTACTTGATTTAAGTGTTATAACCATCCACTAGAACAGAACGAAGAAGCATAGAGTATCACTCTAAATGCTTCGTGTTCGGTCCATAATTTATAAATGATTCTGATTAGAGTACTTCATTTATGGGTGGTAACCATTAAAGAGAACACCACAAAGCATCATATCCTACTATGAGAAGTGTTTCCGATTTGGTACTTCAATTATGAGTGATAACAATTAAAGAAAACTCTACAAAACATCACATCTTTCTACGAGCAGAGTTTCTTCACCGAGTACATCTTTTAAGTGTTCTAACCATTCACTAAAACAAAATGAAGAAGCATAGAGTACCACTCTAAGTGCTTCATGTCCGGTAGTTAATTTTTTAGTGATTCTGATTAGAGTACTTCATTTATGGAAGGTAACTATTAAAGAGAACACCACAATGCATTATATCTACTATGACAAGTGTTTTTAATCAGAATACTTCATTTATGAGTGATAACATTTCAAGAAAGCACTACAAAGCATCATATCTTAATACAAGAAGAGTTTCTTCAATGAGTACTTCATTTAAATGTTATAACCATCCACTAGAACAGAACGAAGAAGCATAGAGTATCACTCTAAGTGCTTCGTGTTCGGTACATAATTTATAAGTGATTCTGATTAGAGTACTTCATTTATGGGTGGTAACCATTAAAGAGAACACCACAAAGCATCATATCCTACTATGAGAAGTGTATCTAATTAGAGTACTTCATTTATAAGTGGTAACCTTTCAAGAAAACTCTACAAAGCATCATATCTTACTACGAGAAGAGTTTCTTCAATGAGTACTTCATTTAAGTGTTATAACCATTCACTAGAACACAACGAAAAAGCATAGAGTATCACTCTAAGTGCTTCTTGTTCGGTACTTAATTTATAAGTGATTCAGATTAGAGTACTTCATTTATGGGTGGTAACCATTAAAGAGAACACCACAAAGCATCATATCCTACTATGAGAAGTGTTTCCGATTTGGTACTTCAATTATGAGTGATAACAATTAAAAAAAACTCTACAAAACATCACATCTTTCTACGAGCAGAGTTTCTTCACCGAGTACATCTTTTAAGTGTTGTAACCATTCACTAAAACACAATGAAGAAGCATAGAGTACCACTCTAAGTGCTTCATGTCCGGTAGTTAATTTTTTAGTGATTCTGATTAGAGTACTTCATTTATGGAAGGTAACTATTAAAGAGAACACCACAATGCATCATATCCTACTATGACAAGTGTTTCTGATCAGAGTACTTCATTTATGAGTGGTAACCTTTCAAGAAAACGTTACAAAGCATCATATATTACTACGAGAAAAGTTTCTTCAATGAGTACTTCATTTAAGTGTTATAAGTATTCACTAAAACACAACGAAGAAGCATAGAGTATCACTCTAAGTGCTTCAAATCCGGTACTTAATTTATAAGTGATTATGATTAGAGTACTTTATTTATGTGTGGTAACCAATAAAGAAAACACCACAAAGCATCATATACTACTATGAGAAGTCTTTCTGATCAGAATACTTCATTTATGAGTGGTAACCTTTCAAGAAAGCGCTACAAAGCATCATTTCTTACTACGAGAAGAATTTCTTCAATGAGTACTTGATTTAAGTGTTATAACCATTCACTTGAACACAACGAAGAAGCATGGAGTATCATTCTAAGTGCTTCATGTTCGGTACTTAATTTATAAGTGATTCTAATTAGAGTACTTCATTTGTGGGTGGTAACCATTAAAGAGAACACCACAAAGCATCATATCCTACAATGAGAAGTGTTTCTGATTTTAGTACTTCAATTGTGAGTGATAACAATTAAAGAAAACTCTACAAAGCATCATATCTTTCTACGAGCAGAGTTTCTTCACCGAGTACATCATTTAAGTGTTGTAACCATTCACTAAAATAAAATGAAGAAGCATAGAGTACCACTCTATGTGCTTCATGTCCGGTAGTTAATTTTTTAGTGATTTTGATTAGAGTACTTCATTTATGGAAGGTAACTATTAAAGAGTACACCACAATGCATCATATCCTACTATAACAAGTGTTTCTGATCAGAGTACTTCATTTATGAGTGGTAACCTTTCAAGAAAACGTTACAAAGCATCATATCTTACAACGAGAAGAGTTTCTTCAATTAGTACTTCATTTAAGTGTTATAACTATTCACTAAAACACAACTAAGAAGCATAGAGTATCACTCTAAGTGTTTCATATCCGGTACTTAATTTATAAGTGATTATGATTGGAGTACTTTATTTATGGGTGGTAACCTTTAAAGAGAACACCATAAAGCATCATATCCTACTATAAGAAGTGTTTCTATTCAGAGTACTTCATTTATGAGTGATAACATTTTCAAGAAAACACTACAAAGCATCATATCTTACTACGAGAAGAGTTTCTTCAATGAGTACTTTATTTAAGTGTTATAACCATCCACTAGAACAGAACGAAGAAGCATAGAGTATCACTCTAAGTGCTTCGTGTTCGGTACATAATTTATAAGTGATTCTGATTAGAGTACTTCATTTATGGGTGGTAACCATTAAAGAGAACACCACAAAGCATCATATCCTACAATGAGAAGTGTTTCCGATTTGGTACTTCAATTATGAGTGATAACAATTAAAAAAAACTCTACAAAACATCACATCTTTCTACGAGCAGAGTTTCTTCACCGAGTACATCTTTTAAGTGTTGTAACCATTCACTAAAACACAATGAAGAAGCATAGAGTACCACTCTAAGTGCTTCATGTCCGGTAGTTAATTTTTTAGTGATTCTGATTAGAGTACTTCATTTATGGAATGTAACTATTAAAGAGAACACCACAATGCATCATATCCTACTATGACAAGTGTTTCTGATCAGAGTACTTCATTTATGAGTGGTAACCTTTCAAGAAAACGTTACAAAGCATCATATATTACTACGAGAAGAGTTTCTTCAATGAGTACTTCATTTAAGTGTTATAAGTATTCACTAAAACACAACGAAGAAGCATAGAGTATCACTCTAAGTGCTTCAAATCCGGTACTTAATTTATAAGTGATTATGATTAGAGTACTTTATTTATGTGTGGTAACCAATAAAGAAAACACCACAAAGCATCATATACTACTATGAGAAGTCTTTCTGATCAGAGTACTTCATTTATGATTGGTAACCTTTCAAGAAAGCGCTACAAAGCATCATATCTTACTACGAGAAGAATTTCTTCAATGAGTACTTGATTTAAGTGTTATAACCATCCACTAGAACAGAACGAAGATGCATAGAGTATCACTCTAAATGCTTCGTGTTCGGTCCATAATTTATAAATGATTCTGATTAGAGTACTTCATTTATGGGTGGTAACCGTTAAAGAGAACACCACAAAGCATCATATCCTACTATGAGAAGTGTTTCCGATTTGGTACTTCAATTATGAGTGATAACAATTAAAGAAAACTCTACAAAACATCACATCTTTCTACGAGCAGAGTTTCTTCACCGAGTACATCTTTTAAGTGTTCTAACCATTCACTAAAACAAAATGAAGAAGCATAGAGTACCACTCTAAGTGCTTCATGTCCGGTAGTTAATTTTTTAGTGATTCTGATTAGAGTACTTCATTTATGGAAGGTAACTATTAAAGAGAACACCACAATGCATTATATCTACTATGACAAGTGTTTTTAATCAGAGTACTTCATTTATGAGTGATAACATTTCAAGAAAGCACTACAAAGCATCATATCTTAATACAAGAAGAGTTTCTTCAATGAGTACTTCATTTAAATGTTATAACCATCCACTAGAACAGAACGAAGAAGCATAGAGTATCACTCTAAGTGCTTCGTGTTCGGTACATAATTTATAAGTGATTCTGATTAGAGTACTTCATTTATGGGTGGTAACCATTAAAGAGAACACCACAAAGCATCACATCCTACTATGAGAAGTGTATCTAATTAGAGTACTTCATTTATAAGTGGTAACCTTTCAAGAAAACTCTACAAAGCATCATATCTTACTACGAGAAGAGTTTCTTCAATGAGTACTTCATTTAAGTGTTATAACCATTCACTAGAACACAACGAAAAAGCATAGAGTATCACTCTAAGTGCTTCTTGTTCGGTACTTAATTTATAAGTGATTCAGATTAGAGTACTTCATTTATGGGTGGTAACCATTAAAGAGAACACCACAAAGCATCATATCCTACTATGAGAAGTGTTTCCGATTTGGTACTTCAATTATGAGTGATAACAATTAAAAAAAACTCTACAAAACATCACATCTTTCTACGAGCAGAGTTTCTTCACCGAGTACATCTTTTAAGTGTTGTAACCATTCACTAAAACACAATGAAGAAGCATAGAGTACCACTCTAAGTGCTTCATGTCCGGTAGTTAATTTTTTAGTGATTCTGATTAGAGTACTTCATTTATGGAAGGTAACTATTAAAGAGAACACCACAATGCATCATATCCTACTATGACAAGTGTTTCTGATCAGAGTACTTCATTTATGAGTGGTAACCTTTCAAGAAAACGTTACAAAGCATCATATATTACTACGAGAAAAGTTTCTTCAATGAGTACTTCATTTAAGTGTTATAAGTATTCACTAAAACACAACGAAGAAGCATAGAGTATCACTCTAAGTGCTTCAAATCCGGTACTTAATTTATAAGTGATTATGATTAGAGTACTTTATTTATGTGTGGTAACCAATAAAGAAAACACCACAAAGCATCATATACTACTATGAGAAGTCTTTCTGATCAGAATACTTCATTTATGAGTGGTAACCTTTAAGGAAAGCGCTACAAAGCATCATTTCTTACTACGAGAAGAATTTCTTCAATGAGTACTTGATTTAAGTGTTATAACCATTCACTTGAACACAACGAAGAAGCATGGAGTATCATTCTAAGTGCTTCATGTTCGGTACTTAATTTATAAGTGATTCTAATTAGAGTACTTCATTTGTGGGTGGTAACCATTAAAGAGAACACCACAAAGCATCATATCTTACAATGAGAAGTGTTTCTGATTTTAGTACTTCAATTGTGAGTGATAACAATTAAAGAAAACTCTACAAAGCATCATATCTTTCTACGAGCAGAGTTTCTTCACCGAGTACATCATTTAAGTGTTGTAACCATTCACTAAAATAAAATGAAGAAGCATAGAGTTCCACTCTATGTGCTTCATGTCCGGTAGTTAATTTTTTAGTGATTTTGATTAGAGTACTTCATTTATGGAATGTAACTATTAAAGAGTACACCACAATGCATCATATCCTACTATAACAAGTGTTTCTGATCAGAGTACTTCATTTATGAGTGGTAACCTTTCAAGAAAACGTTACAAAGCATCATATCTTACAACGAGAAGAGTTTCTTCAATTAGTACTTCATTTAAGTGTTATAACTATTCACTAAAACACAACTAAGAAGCATAGAGTATCACTCTAAGTGTTTCATATCCGGTACTTAATTTATAAGTGATTATGATTGGAGTACTTTATTTATGGGTGGTAACCTTTAAAGAGAACACCATAAAGCATCATATCCTACTATAAGAAGTGTTTCTATTCAGAGTACTTCATTTATGAGTGATAACATTTTCAAGAAAACACTACAAAGCATCATATCTTACTACGAGAAGAGTTTCTTCAATGAGTAATTTATTTAAGTGTTATAACCATCCACTAGAACAGAACGAAGAAGCATAGAGTATCACTCTAAGTGCTTCGTGTTCGGTACATAATTTATAAGTGATTCTGATTAGAGTACTTCATTTATGGGTGGTAACCATTAAAGAGAACACCACAAAGCATCATATCCTACAATGAGAAGTGTTTCCGATTTGGTACTTCAATTATGAGTGATAACAATTAAAAAAAACTCTACAAAACATCACATCTTTCTACGAGCAGAGTTTCTTCACCGAGTACATCTTTTAAGTGTTGTAACCATTCACTAAAACACAATGAAGAAGCATAGAGTACCACTCTAAGTGCTTCATGTCCGGTAGTTAATTTTTTAGTGATTCTGATTAGAGTACTTCATTTATGGAATGTAACTATTAAAGAGAACACCACAATGCATCATATCCTACTATGACAAGTGTTTCTGATCAGAGTACTTCATTTATGAGTGGTAACCTTTCAAGAAAACGTTACAAAGCATCATATATTACTACGAGAAGAGTTTCTTCAATGAGTACTTCATTTAAGTGTTATAAGTATTCACTAAAACACAACGAAGAAGCATAGAGTATCACTCTAAGTGCTTCAAATCCGGTACTTAATTTATAAGTGATTATGATTAGAGTACTTTATTTATGTGTGGTAACCAATAAAGAAAACACCACAAAGCATCATATACTACTATGAGAAGTCTTTCTGATCAGAGTACTTCATTTATGATTGGTAACCTTTCAAGAAAGCGCTACAAAGCATCATATCTTACTACGAGAAGAATTTCTTCAATGAGTACTTGATTTAAGTGTTATAACCATCCACTAGAACAGAACGAAGAAGCATAGAGTATCACTCTAAATGCTTCGTGTTCGGTCCATAATTTATAAATGATTCTGATTAGAGTACTTCATTTATGGGTGGTAACCATTAAAGAGAACACCACAAAGCATCATATCCTACTATGAGAAGTGTTTCCGATTTGGTACTTCAATTATGAGTGATAACAATTAAAGAAAACTCTACAAAACATCAGATCTTTCTACGAGCAGAGTTTCTTCACCGAGTACATCTTTTAAGTGTTCTAACCATTCACTAAAACAAAATGAAGAAGCATAGAGTACCACTCTAAGTGCTTCATGTCCGGTAGTTAATTTTTTAGTGATTCTGATTAGAGTACTTCATTTATGGAAGGTAACTATTAAAGAGAACACCACAATGCATTATATCTACTATGACAAGTGTTTTTAATCAGAGTACTTCATTTATGAGTGATAACATTTCAAGAAAGCACTACAAAGCATCATATCTTAATACAAGAAGAGTTTCTTCAATGAGTACTTCATTTAAATGTTATAACCATCCACTAGAACAGAACAAAGAAGCATAGAGTATCACTCTAAGTGCTTCGTGTTCGGTACATAATTTATAAGTGATTCTGATTAGAGTACTTCATTTATGGGTGGTAACCATTAAAGAGAACACCACAAAGCATCATATCCTACTATGAGAAGTGTATCTAATTAGAGTACTTCATTTATAAGTGGTAACCTTTCAAGAAAACTCTACAAAGCATCATATCTTACTACGAGAAGAGTTTCTTCAATGAGTACTTCATTTAAGTGTTATAACCATTCACTAGAACACAACGAAAAAGCATAGAGTATCACTCTAAGTGCTTCTTGTTCGGTACTTAATTTTTAAGTGATTCAGATTAGAGTACTTCATTTATGGGTGGTAACCATTAAAGAGAACACCACAAAGCATCATATCCTACTATGAGAAGTGTTTCCGATTTGGTACTTCAATTATGAGTGATAACAATTAAAAAAAACTCTACAAAACATCACATCTTTCTACGAGCAGAGTTTCTTCACCGAGTACATCTTTTAAGTGTTGTAACCATTCACTAAAACACAATGAAGAAGCATAGAGTACCACTCTAAGTGCTTCATGTCCGGTAGTTAATTTTTTAGTGATTCTGATTAGAGTACTTCATTTATGGAAGGTAACTATTAAAGAGAACACCACAATACATCATATCCTACTATGACAAGTGTTTCTGATCAGAGTACTTCATTTATGAGTGGTAACCTTTCAAGAAAACGTTACAAAGCATCATATATTACTACGAGAAAAGTTTCTTCAATGAGTACTTCATTTAAGTGTTATAAGTATTCACTAAAACACAACGAAGAAGCATAGAGTATCACTCTAAGTGCTTCAAATCCGGTACTTAATTTATAAGTGATTATGATTAGAGTACTTTATTTATGTGTGGTAACCAATAAAGAAAACACCACAAAGCATCATATACTACTATGAGAAGTCTTTCTGATCAGAATACTTCATTTATGAGTGGTAACCTTTCAAGAAAGCGCTACAAAGCATCATTTCTTACTACGAGAAGAATTTCTTCAATGAGTACTTGATTTAAGTGTTATAACCATTCACTTGAACACAACGAAGAAGCATGGAGTATCATTCTAAGTGCTTCATGTTCGGTACTTAATTTATAAGTGATTCTAATTAGAGTACTTCATTTGTGGGTGGTAACCATTAAAGAGAACACCACAAAGCATCATATCCTACAATGAGAAGTGTTTCTGATTTTAGTACTTCAATTGTGAGTGATAACAATTAAAGAAAACTCTACAAAGCATCATATCTTTCTACGAGCAGAGTTTCTTCACCGAGTACATCATTTAAGTGTTGTAACTATTCACTAAAATAAAATGAAGAAGCATAGAGTACCACTCTATGTGCTTCATGTCCGGTAGTTAATTTTTTAGTGATTTTGATTAGAGTACTTCATTTATGGAAGGTAACTATTAAAGAGTACACCACAATGCATCATATCCTACTATAACAAGTGTTTCTGATCAGAGTACTTCATTTATGAGTGGTAACCTTTCAAGAAAACGTTACAAAGCATCATATCTTACTACGAGAAGAGTTTCTTCAATTAGTACTTCATTTAAGTGTTATAACTATTCACTAAAACACAACAAAGAAGCATAGAGTATCACTCTAAGTGTTTCATATCCGGTACTTAATTTATAAGTGATTATGATTGGAGTACTTTATTTATGGGTGGTAACCTTTAAAGAGAACACCACAAAGCATCATATCCTACTATAAGAAGTGTTTCTAATCAGAGTACTTCATTTATGAGTGATAACATTTTCAAGAAAACACTACAAAGCATCATATCTTACTACGAGAAGAGTTTCTTCAATGAGTACTTTATTTAAGTGTTATAACCATCCACTAGAACAGAACGAAGAAGCATAGAGTATCACTCTAAATGCTTCGTGTTCGGTCCATAATTTATAAATGATTCTGATTAGAGTACTTCATTTATGGGTGGTAACCATTAAAGAGAACACCACAAAGCATCATATCCTACTATGAGAAGTGTTTCCGATTTGGTACTTCAATTATGAGTGATAACAATTAAAGAAAACTCTACAAAACATCACATCTTTCTACGAGCAGAGTTTCTTCACCGAGTACATCTTTTAAGTGTTCTAACCATTCACTAAAACAAAATGAAGAAGCATAGAGTACCACTCTAAGTGCTTCATGTCCGGTAGTTAATTTTTTAGTGATTCTGATTAGAGTACTTCATTTATGGAAGGTAACTATTAAAGAGAACACCACAATGCATTATATCTACTATGACAAGTGTTTTTAATCAGAGTACTTCATTTATGAGTGATAACATTTCAAGAAAGCACTACAAAGCATCATATCTTAATACAAGAAGAGTTTCTTCAATGAGTACTTCATTTAAATGTTATAACCATCCACTAGAACAGAACGAAGAAGCATAGAGTATCACTCTAAGTGCTTCGTGTTCGGTACATAATTTATAAGTGATTCTGATTAGAGTACTTCATTTATGGGTGGTAACCATTAAAGAGAACACCACAAAGCATCATATCCTACTATGAGAAGTGTTTCCGATTTGAGTACTTCAATTATGAGTGATAACAATTAAAGAAAACTCTACAAAGCATCATATCTTTCTACGAGCAGAGTTTCTACACCGAGTACATCTTTTAAGTGTTGTAACCATTCACTAAAACACAATGAAGAAGCATAGAGTACCACTCTAAGTGCTTCATGTCCGGTAGTTAATTTTTTAGTGATTTTGATTAGAGTACTTCATTTATGGAAGGTAACTTTTAAAGAGAACACCACAATGCATCATATCCTACTATAACAAGTGTTTCTGATCAGAGTACTTCATTTATGAGTGGTAACCTTTCAAAAAACGTTACAGAGCATCATATCTTACTACGAGAAGAGTTTCATCAATTAGTACTTCATTTAAGTGTTATAACTATTCACTGAAACACAACTAAGAAGCATAGAGTATCACTCTAAGTGTTTCATATCCGGTACTTAATTTATAAGTGATTATGATTGGAGTACTTTATTTATGGGTGGTAACCTTTAAAGAGAACACCACAAAGCATCATATCCTACTATAAGAAGTGTTTCTAATCAGAGTACTTCATTTATGAGTTATAACATTTTCAAGAAAACACTACAAAGCATAATATCTTACTACGAGAAAAGTTTCTTCAATGAGTACATTATTTAAGTGTTATAACCATTCACTAGAACAGAACGAAGAAGCATAGATTATCAGTCTAAGTGCTTCCTGTTCGGTACTTAATTTATAAGTGATTCTGATTAGAGTACTTCATTTATGGGTGGTAACCATTAAAGAGAACACCACAAAGCATCTTATCCTACTATGAGAAGTGTTTCCGATTTGAGTACTTCAATTATGAGTGGTAACCTTTCAAGAAAACGTTACAAAGCATCATATCTTACTACGAGAAGAGTTTCTTCAATTAGTACTTCATTTAAGTGTTATAACTATTCACTAAAACACAACTAAGAAGCATAGAGTATCACTCTAAGTGTTTCATATCCGGTACTTAATTTATAAGTGATTATGATTGGAGTACTTTATTTATGGGTGGTAACCTTTAAAGAGAACACCACAAAGCATCATATCCTACTATAAGAAGTGTTTCTAATCAGAGTACTTCATTTATGAGTTATAACATTTTCAAGAAAACACTACAAAGCATAATATCTTACTACGAGAAAAGTTTCTTCAATGAGTACATTATTTAAGTGTTATTACCATTCACTAGAACAGAACGAAGAAGCATAGATTATCAGTCTAAGTGCTTCCTGTTCGGTACTTAATTTATAAGTGATTCTGATTAGAGTACTTCATTTATGGGTGGTAACCATTAAAGAGAACACCACAAAGCATCATATCCTACTATGAGAAGTGTTTCCGATTTGAGTACTTCAATTATGAGTGATAACAATTAAAGAAAATTCTACAAAGCATCATATCTTTCTACGGGCAGAGTTTCTACACCGAGTACATCATTTAAGTGTTGTAACCATTCACTAAAACACAATGAAGAAGCATAGAGTACCACTCTAAGTGCTTCATGTCCGGTAGTTAATTTTTTAGTGATTCTGATTAGAGTACTTCATTTATGGAATGTAACTATTAAAGAGTACACCACAATGCATCATATCCTACTATAAGAAGTGTTTCTAATCAGAGTACTTCATTTATGAGTGATAACATTTCAAGAAAGCACTACAAAGCATCATATCTTACTACGAGAAGAGTTTCTTCAATGAGTACTTCATTTAAGTGTTATAACCATCCACTAGAACATAACGAAGAAGCAAAGAGTATCACTCTAAGTGCTTCGTGTTCGGTACATAATTTATAAGTGATTCTTATTAGAGTACTTCATTTATGGGTGGTAACCATTAAAGAGAACACCACAAAGCATCATATCCTACTATGAGAAGTGTTTCCGATTTGGTACTTCAATTATGAGTGATAACAATTAAAAAAAACTCTACAAAACATCACATCTTTCTACGAGCAGAGTTTCTTCACCGAGTACATCTTTTAAGTGTTGTAACCATTCACTAAAACACAATGAAGAAGCATAGAGTACCACTCTAAGTGCTTCATGTCCGGTAGTTAATTTTTTAGTGATTCTGATTAGAGTACTTCATTTATGGAATGTAACTATTAAAGAGTACACCACAATGCATCATATCCTACTATAAGAAGTGTTTCTAATCAGAGTACTTCATTTATGAGTTATAACATTTCAAGAAAGCACTACAAAGCATCATATCTTACTACGAGAAGAGTTTCTTCAATGAGTACTTCATTTAAGTGTTATAACCATCCACTAGAACATAACGAAGAAGCAAAGAGTATCACTCTAAGTGCTTCGTGTTCGGTACATAATTTATAAGTGATTCTTATTAGAGTACTTCATTTATGGGTGGTAACCATTAAAGAGAACACCACAAAGCATCATATCCTACTATGAGAAGTGTTTCCGATTTGGTACTTCAATTATGAGTGATAACAATTAAAAAAAACTCTACAAAACATCACATCTTTCTACGAGCAGAGTTTCTTCACCGAGTACATCTTTTAAGTGTTGTAACCATTCACTAAAACACAATGAAGAAGCATAGAGTACCACTCTAAGTGCTTCATGTCCGGTAGTTAATTTTTTAGTGATTCTGATTAGAGTACTTCATTTATGGAAGGTAACTATTAAAGAGAACACCACAATGCATCATATCCTACTATGACAAGTGTTTTTGATCAGAGTACTTCATTTATGAGTGATAACATTTCAAGAAAGCACTACAAAGCATCATATCTTAATACAAGAAGAGTTTCTTCAATGAGTACTTCATTTAAATGTTATAACCATCCACTAGAACAGAACGAAGAAGCATAGAGTATCACTCTAAGTGCTTCGTGTTCGGTACATAATTTATAAGTGATTCTGATTAGAGTACTTCATTTATGGGTGGTAACCATTAAAGAGAACACCACAAAGCATCATATCCTACTATGAGAAGTGTATCTAATTAGAGTACTTCATTTATAAGTGGTAACCTTTCAAGAAAACTCTACAAAGCATCATATCTTACTACGAGAAGAGTTTCTTCAATGAGTACTTCATTTAAGTGTTATAACCATTCACTAGAACACAACGAAAAAGCATAGAGTATCACTCTAAGTGCTTCTTGTTCGGTACTTAATTTTTAAGTGATTCAGATTAGAGTACTTCATTTATGGGTGGTAACCATTAAAGAGAACACCACAAAGCATCATATCCTACTATGAGAAGTGTTTCCGATTTGGTACTTCAATTATGAGTGATAACAATTAAAAAAAACTCTACAAAACATCACATCTTTCTACGAGCAGAGTTTCTTCACCGAGTACATCTTTTAAGTGTTGTAACCATTCACTAAAACACAATGAAGAAGCATAGAGTACCACTCTAAGTGCTTCATGTCCGGTAGTTAATTTTTTAGTGATTCTGATTAGAGTACTTCATTTATGGAAGGTAACTATTAAAGAGAACACCACAATGCATCATATCCTACTATGACAAGTGTTTCTGATCAGAGTACTTCATTTATGAGTGGTAACCTTTCAAGAAAACGTTACAAAGCATCATATATTACTACGAGAAAAGTTTCTTCAATGAGTACTTCATTTAAGTGTTATAAGTATTCACTAAAACACAACGAAGAAGCATAGAGTATCACTCTAAGTGCTTCAAATCCGGTACTTAATTTATAAGTGATTATGATTAGAGTACTTTATTTATGTGTGGTAACCAATAAAGAAAACACCACAAAGCATCATATACTACTATGAGAAGTCTTTCTGATCAGAATACTTCATTTATGAGTGGTAACCTTTCAAGAAAGCGCTACAAAGCATCATTTCTTACTACGAGAAGAATTTCTTCAATGAGTACTTGATTTAAGTGTTATAACCATTCACTTGAACACAACGAAGAAGCATGGAGTATCATTCTAAGTGCTTCATGTTCGGTACTTAATTTATAAGTGATTCTAATTAGAGTACTTCATTTGTGGGTGGTAACCATTAAAGAGAACACCACAAAGCATCATATCCTACAATGAGAAGTGTTTCTGATTTTAGTACTTCAATTGTGAGTGATAACAATTAAAGAAAACTCTACAAAGCATCATATCTTTCTACGAGCAGAGTTTCTTCACCGAGTACATCATTTAAGTGTTGTAACCATTCACTAAAATAAAATGAAGAAGCATAGAGTACCACTCTATGTGCTTCATGTCCGGTAGTTAATTTTTTAGTGATTTTGATTAGAGTACTTCATTTATGGAAGGTAACTATTAAAGAGTACACCACAATGCATCATATCCTACTATAACAAGTGTTTCTGATCAGAGTACTTCATTTATGAGTGGTAACCTTTCAAGAAAACGTTACAAAGCATCATATCTTACTACGAGAAGAGTTTCTTCAATTAGTACTTCATTTAAGTGTTATAACTATTCACTAAAACACAACAAAGAAGCATAGAGTATCACTCTAAATGCTTCGTGTTCGGTACATAATTTATAAGTGATTCTGATTAGAGTACTTCATTTATGGGTGGTAACCATTAAAGAGAACACCACAAAGCATCATATCCTACTATGAGAAGTGTTTCCGATTTGAGTACTTCAATTATGAGTGATAACAATTAAAGAAAACTCTACAAAGCATCATATCTTTCTACGAGCAGAGTTTCTACACCGAGTACATCTTTTAAGTGTTGTAACCATTCACTAAAACACAATGAAGAAGCATAGAGTACCACTCTAAGTGCTTCATGTCCGGTAGTTAATTTTTTAGTGATTTTGATTAGAGTACTTCATTTATGGAAGGTAACTTTTAAAGAGAACACCACAATGCATCATATCCTACTATAACAAGTGTTTCTGATCAGAGTACTTCATTTATGAGTGGTAACCTTTCAAAAAACGTTACAGAGCATCATATCTTACTACGAGAAGAGTTTCATCAATTAGTACTTCATTTAAGTGTTATAACTATTCACTGAAACACAACTAAGAAGCATAGAGTATCACTCTAAGTGTTTCATATCCGGTACTTAATTTATAAGTGATTATGATTGGAGTACTTTATTTATGGGTGGTAACCTTTAAAGAGAACACCACAAAGCATCATATCCTACTATAAGAAGTGTTTCTAATCAGAGTACTTCATTTATGAGTTATAACATTTTCAAGAAAACACTACAAAGCATAATATCTTACTACGAGAAAAGTTTCTTCAATGAGTACATTATTTAAGTGTTATAACCATTCACTAGAACAGAACGAAGAAGCATAGATTATCAGTCTAAGTGCTTCCTGTTCGGTACTTAATTTATAAGTGATTCTGATTAGAGTACTTCATTTATGGGTGGTAACCATTAAAGAGAACACCACAAAGCATCTTATCCTACTATGAGAAGTGTTTCCGATTTGAGTACTTCAATTATGAGTGGTAACCTTTCAAGAAAACGTTACAAAGCATCATATCTTACTACGAGAAGAGTTTCTTCAATTAGTACTTCATTTAAGTGTTATAACTATTCACTAAAACACAACTAAGAAGCATAGAGTATCACTCTAAGTGTTTCATATCCGGTACTTAATTTATAAGTGATTATGATTGGAGTACTTTATTTATGGGTGGTAACCTTTAAAGAGAACACCACAAAGCATCATATCCTACTATAAGAAGTGTTTCTAATCAGAGTACTTCATTTATGAGTTATAACATTTTCAAGAAAACACTACAAAGCATAATATCTTACTACGAGAAAAGTTTCTTCAATGAGTACATTATTTAAGTGTTATAACCATTCACTAGAACAGAACGAAGAAGCATAGATTATCAGTCTAAGTGCTTCATGTTCGGTACTTAATTTATAAGTGATTCTGATTAGAGTACTTCATTTATGGGTGGTAACCATTAAAGAGAACACCACAAAGCATCATATCCTACTATGAGAAGTGTTTCCGATTTGAGTACTTCAATTATGAGTGATAACAATTAAAGAAAATTCTACAAAGCATCATATCTTTCTACGGGCAGAGTTTCTACACCGAGTACATCATTTAAGTGTTGTAACCATTCACTAAAACACAATGAAGAAGCATAGAGTACCACTCTAAGTGCTTCATGTCCGGTAGTTAATTTTTTAGTGATTCTGATTAGAGTACTTCATTTATGGAATGTAACTATTAAAGAGTACACCACAATGCATCATATCCTACTATAAGAAGTGTTTCTAATCAGAGTACTTCATTTATGAGTGATAACATTTCAAGAAAGCACTACAAAGCATCATATCTTACTACGAGAAGAGTTTCTTCAATGAGTACTTCATTTAAGTGTTATAACCATCCACTAGAACAGAACGAAGAAGCATAGAGTATCACTCTAAGTGCTTCGTGTTCGGTCCATAATTTATAAGTGATTCTAATTAGAGTACTTCATTTATGGGTGGTAACCATTAAAGAGAACACCACAAAGCATCATATCCTACTATGAGAAGTGTTTCCGTTTTGAGTACTTCAATTATGAGTGATAACAATTAAAAAAAACTCTACAAAACATCACATCTTTCTACGAGCAGAGTTTCTTCACCGAGTACATCTTTTAAGTGTTGTAACCATTCACTAAAACACAATGAAGAAGCATAGAGTACCACTCTAAGTGCTTCATGTCCGGTAGTTAATTTTTTAGTGATTCTGATTAGAGTACTTCATTTATGGAAGGTAACTATTAAAGAGAACACCACAATGCATCATATCCTACTATGACAAGTGTTTCTGATCAGAGTACTTCATTTATGAGTGGTAACCTTTCAAGAAAACGTTACAAAGCATCATATATTACTACGAGAAGAGTTTCTTCAATGAGTACTTCATTTAAGTGTTATAAGTATTCACTAAAACACAACGAAGAAGCATAGAGTATCACTCTAAGTGCTTCAAATCCGGTACTTAATTTATAAGTGATTATGATTAGAGTACTTTATTTATGTGTGGTAACCAATAAAGAAAACACCACAAAGCATCATATACTACTATGAGAAGTCTTTCTGATCAGAGTACTTCATTTATGATTGGTAACCTTTCAAGAAAGCGCTACAAAGCATCATATCTTACTACGAGAAGAATTTCTTCAATGAGTACTTGATTTAAGTGTTATAACCATTCACTTGAACACAACGAAGAAGCATGGAGTATCATTCAAAGTGCTTCATGTTCGGTACTTAATTTATAAGTGATTCTAATTAGAGTACTTCATTTATGGGTGGTAACCATTAAAGAGAACACCACAAAGCATCATATCCTACAATGAGAAGTGTTTCCGATCAGAGTACTTCATTTATGAGTGGTAACCTTTCAAGAAAACGTTACAAAGCATCATATCTTACTACGAGAAGAGTTTCTTCAATTAGTACTTCATTTAAGTGTTATAACTATTCACTAAAACACAACTAAGAAGCATAGAGTATCAATCTAAGTGTTTCATATCCGGTACTTAATTTATAAGTGATTATGATTGGAGTACTTTATTTATGGGTGGTAACCTTTAAAGAGAAGACCACAAAGCATCATATCCTACTACGAGAAGTGTTTCCGATTTGAGTACTTCAATTATGAGTGATAACATTTTCAAGAAAACACTACAAAGCATCATATCTTACTACGAGAAAAGTTTCTTCAATTAGTACTTTATTTAAGTGTTATAACCATTCACTAGAACAGAACGAAGAAGCATAGAGTATCACTCTAAGTGCTTCATGTTCGGTACTTAATTTATAAGTGATTCAGATTAGAGTACTTCATTTATGATTGGTAACCTTTCAAGAAAGCGCTACAAAGCATCATATCTTACTACGAGAAGAATTTCTTCAATGAGTACTTGATTTAAGTGTTATAACCATTCACTTGAACACAACGAAGAAGCATGGAGTATCATTCAAAGTGCTTCATGTTCGGTACTTAATTTATAAGTGATTCTAATTAGAGTACTTCATTTATGGGTGGTAACCATTAAAGAGAACACCACAAAGCATCATATCCTACTATGAGAAGTGTTTCTGATTTGAGTACTTCAATTATGAGTGATAACAATTAAAGAAAATTCTACAAAGCATCATATCTTTCTACGAGCAGAGTTTCTACACCGAGTACATCATTTAAGTGTTGTAACCATTCACTAAAACACAATGAAGAAGCATAGAGTACCACTCAAAGTGCTTCATGTCCGGTAGTTAATTTTTTAGTGATTCTGATTAGAGTACTTCATTTATGGAATGTAACTATTAAAGAGTACACCACAATGCATCATATCCTACTATAAGAAGTGTTTCTAATCAGAGTACTTCATTTATGAGTGATAACATTTCAAGAAAGCACTACAAAGCATCATATCTTACTACGAGAAGAGTTTCTTCAATGAGTACTTCATTTAAGTGTTATAACCATCCACTAGAACATAACGAAGAAGCATAGAGTATCACTCTAAGTGCTTCGTGTTCGGTACATAATTTATAAGTGATTCTGATTAGAGTACTTCATTTATGGGTGGTAACCATTAAAGAGAACACCACAAAGCATCATATCCAACTATTCGAAGTGTATCTAATTAGAGTACTTCATTTATAAGTGGTAACCTTTCAAGAAAACTCTACAAAGCATCATATCTTACTACGAGAAGAGTTTCTTCAATGAGTACTTCATTCAAGTGTTATAACCATTCACTAGAACACAACGAAGAAGCATAGAGTATCACTCTAAGTGCTTCATGTTCGGTACTTAATTTATAAGTGATTCAGATTAGAGTACTTCATTTATGGAATGTAACTATTAAAGAGTACACCACAATGCATCATATCCTACTATAAGAAGTGTTTCTAATCAGAGTACTTCATTTATGAGTGATAACAATTCAAGAAAGCACTACAAAGCATCATATCTTACTACGAGAAGAGTTTCTTCAATGAGTACTTCATTTAAGTGTTATAACCATCCACTAGAACATAACGAAGAAGCATAGAGTATCACTCTAAGTGCTTAAAATTCGGTACTTAATTTATAAGTGATTCTGATTAGAGTACTTCATTTATGGGTGGTAACCATTAAAGAGAACACCACAAAGCATCATATCCAACTATTCGATGTGTATCTAATTAGAGTACTTCATTTATAAGTGGTAACCTTTCAAGAAAACTCTACAAAGCATCATATCTTACTACGAGAAGAGTTTCTTCACAGAGTACTTCATTTAAGTGTTGTAACCATTTACTAAACCACAATGAAGAAGCATAGAGTACCAATCTATGTACTTTATGTCCGGTACTTAATTTATTAGTGATTCTGATCAGAGTACTTTATTTATGGATGGTAACCAATAAAAAAAACACCACAAAGCATCATATCCAACTATTCGAAGTGTATCTAATTAGAGTACTTCATTTATGGGTGGTAACCATTAAAGAGAACACCACAAAGCATCATATCCTACTATGAGAAGTGTATCTAATTAGAGTACTTCATTTATAAGTGGTAACCTTTCAAGAAAACTCTACAAAGCATCATATCTTACTACGAGAAGAGTTTCTTCAATGAGTACTTCATTTAAGTGTTATAACTATTCACTAGAACACAACGAAGAAGCATAGAGTATCACTCTAAGTGCTTCATGTTCGGTACTTAATTTATAAGTGATTCAGATTAGAGTACTTCATTTATGGAAGGTAACTTTTAAAGAGTACACCACAATGCATCATATCCTACTATAACAAGTGTTTCTGATCAGAGTACTTCATTTATGAGTGGTAACCTTTCAAGAAAACGTTACAAAGCATCATATCTTACTAAGAGAAGAGTTTCTTCAATTAGTACTTCATTTAAGTGATATAACTATTCACTAAAACACAACTAAGAAGCATAGAGTATCACTCTAAGTGTTTCATATCCGGTACTTAATTTATAAGTGATTATGATTGGAGTACTTTATTTATGGGTGGTAACCTTTCAAGAGAACACCACAAAGCATCATATCCTACTATAACAAGTGTTTCTGATCAGAGTACTTCATTTATGAGTGATAACATTTTCAAGAAAACACTACAAAGCATCATATCTTACTACGAGAAGAGTTTCTTCAATGAGTACTTTATTTAAGTGTTATAACCATTCACTAGAACAGAACGAAGAAGAATAGAGTATCACTCTATGTGCTTCATGTTCGGTACTTAATTTATAAGTGATTCAGATTAGAGTACTTCATTTATGGAAGGTAACTTTTAAAGAGAACACCACAATGCATCATATCCTACTATGACAAGTGTTTCTGATCAGAGTACTTCATTTATGAGTGGTAACCTTTCAAGAAAACGTTACAAAGCATCATATATTACTATGAGAAGAGTTTCTTCAATGAGTACATTATTTAAGTGTTATAACCATTCACTAGAACAGAACGAAGAAGCATAGAGTATCAGTCTAAGTGCTTCATGTTCGGTACTTAATTTATAAGTGATTATGATTAGAGTACATCATTTATGGGTGGTAACCATTAAAAAGAACACCACAAAGCATCATATCCTACTATGAGAAGTGTTTCCGATTTGAGTACTTCAATTATGAGTGATAACAATTAAAGAAAATTCTACAAAGCATCATATCTTTCTACGAGCAGAGTTCCTACACCGAGTACATCATTTAAGTGTTGTAACCATTCACTAAAACACAATGAAGAAGCATAGAGTACCACTCTAAGAGCTTCATGTCCGATAGTTAATTTTTTAGTGATTCTGATTAGAGTACTTCATTTATGGAAGGTAACTATTAAAGAGTACACCACAATGCATCATATCCTACTATAAGAAGTGTTTCTAATCAGAGTACTTCATTTATGAGTGATAACATTTCAAGAAAGTACTACAAAGCATCATATCTTACTACGAGAAGAGTTTCTTCAATGAGTACTTCATTTAAGTGTTATAACCATCCACTAGAACATAACGAAGAAGCATAGAGTATCACTCTAAGTGCTTCGTGTTCGGTACATAATTTATAAGTGATTCTGATTAGAGTACTTCATTTATGGGTGGTAACCATTAAAGAGAACACCACAAAGCATCATATCCTACTATGAGAAGTGTTTCCGATTTGAGTACTTCAATTATGAGTGATAACAATTAAAGCAAACTCTACAAAGCATCAAATCTTTCTACGAGCAGAGTTTCTACACCGAGTACAACTTTTAAGTGTTGTAACCATTCACTAAAACACAATGAAGAAGCATAGAGTACCACTCTAAGTGCTTCATGTCCGGTAGTTAATTTTTTAGTGATTTTGATTAGAGTACTTCATTTATGGAAGGTAACTATTAAAGAGTACACCACAATGCATCATATCCTACTATAAAAAGTGTTTCTCATCAGAGTACTTCATTTATGAGTGGTAACCTTTTAAGAAAATGTTACAAAGCATCATATCTTACTACGAGAAGAGTTTCTTCAATTAGTACTTCATTTAAGTGTTATAACTATTCACTAAAACACAACTAAGAAGCATAGAGTATCACTCTAAGTGTTTCATATCCGGTACTTAATTTATAAGTGATTATGATTGGAGTACTTTATTTATGGGTGGTAACCTTTAAGGAGAACACCACAAAGCATCATATCCTACTATAAGAAGTGTTTCTAATCAGAGTACTTCATTTATGAGTGATAACATTTTCAAGAAAACACTACAAAGCATCATATCTTACTACGAGAAGAGTTTCTTGAATGAGTACATTATTTAAGTGTTATAACCATTCACTAGAACAGAACGAAGAAGCATAGAGTATCAGTCTAAGTGCTTCATGTTCGGTACTTAATTTATAAGTGATTATGATTAGAGTACTTCATTTATGGGTGGTAACCATTAAAGAGAACACCACAAAGCATCATATCCTACTATGAGAAGTGTTTCCGATTTGAGTCCTTCAATTATGAGTGATAACAATTAAAGAAAATTCTACAAAGCATCATATCTTTCTACGAGCAGAGTTTCTACACCGAGTACATCATTTAAGTGTTGTAACCATTCACTAAAACACAATGAAGAAGCATAGAGTACCACTCTAAGTGCTTCATGTCCGATAGTTAATTTTTTAGTGATTCTGATTAGAGTACTTCATTTATGGAAGGTAACTATTAAAGAGTACACCACAATGCATCATATCCTACTATAAGAAGTGTTTCTAATCAGAGTACTTCATTTATGAGTGATAACATTTCAAGAAAGCACTACAAAGCATCATATCTTACTACGAGAAGAGTTTCTTCAATGAGTACTTCATTTAAGTCTTATAAGTATTCACTAAAACACAACGAAGAAGCATAGAGTATCACTCTAAGTGCTTAAAATCCGGTACTTAATTTATAAGTGATTACGATTAGAGTACTTTATTTATGGGTGGTAACCATTAAAGAGAACACCACAAAGCATCATATCCTACTATGAGAAGTGTTTCCGATTTGAGTACTTCAATTATGAGTGATAACAATTAAAGAAAACTCTACAAAGCATCATATCTTTCTACGAGCAGAGTTTCTACACCGAGTACATCTTTTAAGTGTTGTAACCATTCACTAAAACACAATGAAGAAGCATAGAGTACCACTCTAAGTGCTTCATGTTCGGTAGTTAATTTTTTAGTGATTTTGATTAGAGTACTTCATTTATGGAAGGTAACTATTAAAGAGTACACCACAATGCATCATATCCTACTATAACAAGTGTTTCTAATCAGAGTACTTCATTTATGAGTGATAACATTTCAAGAAAGCACTACAAAGCATCATATCTTACTACGAGAAGAGTTTCTTCAATGAGTACTTCATTTAAGTGTTATAACCATCCACTAGAACAGAACGAAGAAGCATAGAGTATCACTCTAAGTGCTTCGTGTTCGGTACATAATTTATAAGTGATTCTGATTAGAGTACTTCATTTATGGGTGGTAACCATTAAAGAGAACACCACAAAGCATCATATCCTACTATGAGAAGTGTTTCCGATTTTGTACTTCAATTATGAGTGATAACAATTAAAAAAAACTCTACAAAACATCACATCTTTCTACGAGCAGAGTTTCTTCACCGAGTACATCTTTTAAGTGTTGTAACCATTCACTAAAACACAATGAAGAAGCATAGAGTACCACTCTAAGTGCTTCATGTCCGGTAGTTAATTTTTTAGTGATTCTGATTAGAGTACTTCATTTATGGAAGGTAACTATTAAAGAACACCACAATGCATCATATCCTACTATGACAAGTGTTTTTGATCAGAGTACTTCATTTATGAGTGGTAACCTTTCAAGAATAAGTGATTATGATTAGAGTACTTTATTTATGGGTGTTAACCTTTAAAGAGAACACCACAAAGCATCATATCCTACTATGATAAGTGTTTCTAATCTGAGTACTTTCATTTATGAGTGACAACCTTTCAAGAATACACTACAAAGCATTATATCTTACTACGAGAAGAGTTTCTTCACAGAGTACTTCATTTAAGTGTTGTAACCATTTACTAAACCACAATGAAGAAGCATAGAGTACCAATCTATGTACTTTATGTCCGGTACTTAATTTATTAGTGATTCTGATCAGAGTACTTTATTTATGGATGGTAACCAATAAAAAAAACACCACAAAGCATCATATCCAACTATTCGAAGTGTATCTAATTAGAGTACATTTTATTTATAAGTGGTAACCTTTCAAGAAAACTCTACAAAGCATCATATCTTACTACGAGAAGAGTTTCTTCAATGAGTACTTCATTTAAATGTTATAACCATTCACTAGAACACAACGAAGAAGCATAGAGTATCACTCTAAGTGCTTCATGTTCGGTACTTAATTTATAAGTGATTCAGATTAGAGTACTTCATTTATGGAAGGTAACTTTTAAAGAGTACACCACAATGCATCATATCCTACTATAACAAGTGTTTCTGATCAGAGTACTTCATTTATGAGTGGTAACCTTTCAAGAAAACTTTACAAAGCATCATATCTTACTACGAGAAGAGTTTCTTCAATTAGTACTTCATTTAAGTGTTATAACTATTCACTAAAACACAACTAAGAAGCATAGAGTATCACTCTAAGTGTTTCATATCCGGTACTTAATTTATAAGTGATTATGATTGGAGTACTTTATTTATGGGTGGTAAGCTTTAAAGAGAACACCACAAAGCATCATATCCTACTATAAGAAATGTTTCTAATCAGAGTACTTCATTTATGAGTTATAACATTTTCAAGAAAACACTACAAAGCATAATATCTTACTACGAGAAAAGTTTCTTCAATGAGTACATTATTTAAGTGTTATAACCATTCACTAGAACAGAACGAAGAAGCATAGATTATCAGTCTAAGTGCTTCCTGTTCGGTACTTAATTTATAAGTGATTCTGATTAGAGTACTTCATTTATGGGTGGTAACCATTAAAGAGAACACCACAAAGCATCATATCCTACTATGAGAAGTGTTTCCGATTTGAGTACTTCAATTATGAGTGATAACAATTAAAGAAAATTCTACAAAGCATCATATCTTTCTACGGGCAGAGTTTCTACACCGAGTACATCATTTAAGTGTTGTAACCATTCACTAAAACACAATGAAGAAGCATAGAGTACCACTCTAAGTGCTTCATGTCCGGTAGTTAATTTTTTAGTGATTTTGATTAGAGTACTTCATTTATGGAAGGTAACTATTAAAGAGTACACCACAATGCATCATATCCTACTATAACAAGTGTTTCTGATCAGAGTACTTCATTTATGAGTGGTAACCTTTCAAGAAAACGTTACAAAGCATCATATCTTACTACGAGAAGAGTTTCTTCAATTAGTACTTCATTTAAGTGTTATAACTATTCACTAAAACTCAACTAAGAAGCATAGAGTATCACTCTAAGTGTTTCATATCCGGTACTTAATTTATAAGTGATTATGATTGGAGTACTTTATTTATGGGTGGTAACCTTTAAGGAGAACACCACAAAGCATCATATCCTACTATAAGAAGTGTTTCTAATCAGAGTACTTCATTTAGGAGTGATAACATTTTCAAGAAAACACTACAAAGCATCATATCTTACTACGAGAAGAGTTTCTTCAATGAGTACATTATTTAAGTGTTATAACCATTCACTAGAACAGAACGAAGAAGCATAGAGTATCAGTCTAAGTGCTTCATGTTCGGTACTTAATTTATAAGTGATTATGATTAGAGTACTTCATTTATGGGTGGTAACCATTAAAGAGAACACCACAAAGCATCATATCCTACTATGAGAAGTGTTTCCGATTTGAGTACTTCAATTATGAGTGATAACAATTAAAGAAAATTCTACAAAGCATCATATCTTTCTACGAGCAGAGTTTCTACACCGAGTACATCATTTAAGTGTTGTAACCATTCACTAAAACACAATGAAGAAGCATAGAGTACCACTCTAAGTGCTTCATGTCCGATAGTTAATTTTTTAGTGATTCTGATTAGAGTACTTCATTTATGGAAGGTAACTATTAAAGAGTACACCACAATGCATCATATCCTACTATAAGAAGTGTTTCTAATCAGAGTACTTCATTTATGAGTGATAACATTTCAAGAAAGCACTACAAAGCATCATATCTTACTACGAGAAGAGTTTCTTCAATGAGTACTTCATTTAAGTCTTATAAGTATTCACTAAAACACAACGAAGAAGCATAGAGTATCACTCTAAGTGCTTAAAATCCGGTACTTAATTTATAAGTGATTACGATTAGAGTACTTTATTTATGGGTGGTAACCATTAAAGAGAACACCACAAAGCATCATATCCTACTATGAGAAGTGTTTTCGATTTGAGTACTTCAATTATGAGTGATAACAATTAAAGAAAACTCTACAAAGCATCATATCTTTCTACGAGCAGAGTTTCTACACCGAGTACATCTTTTAAGTGTTGTAACCATTCACTAAAACACAATGAAGAAGCATAGAGTACCACTCTAAGTGCTTCATGTTCGGTAGTTAATTTTTTAGTGATTTTGATTAGAGTACTTCATTTATGGAAGGTAACTATTAAAGAGTACACCACAATGCATCATATCCTACTATAAGAAGTGTTTCTAATCAGAGTACTTCATTTATGAGTGATAACATTTCAAGAAAGCACTACAAAGCATCATATCTTACTACGAGAAGAGTTTCTTCAATGAGTACTTCATTTAAGTGTTATAACCATCCACTAGAACAGAACGAAGAAGCATAGAGTATCACTCTAAGTGCTTCGTGTTCGGTACATAATTTATAAGTGATTCTGATTAGAGTACTTCATTTATGGGTGGTAACCATTAAAGAGAACACCACAAAGCATCATATCCTACTATGAGAAGTGTTTCCGATTTTGTACTTCAATTATGAGTGATAACAATTAAAAAAAACTCTACAAAACATCACATCTTTCTACGAGCAGAGTTTCTTCACCGAGTACATCTTTTAAGTGTTGTAACCATTCACTAAAACACAATGAAGAAGCATAGAGTACCACTCTAAGTGCTTCATGTCCGGTAGTTAATTTTTTAGTGATTCTGATCAGAGTACTTCATTTATGGAAGGTAACTATTAAAGAACACCATAATGCATCATATCCTACTATGACAAGTGTTTTTGATCAGAGTACTTCATTTATGAGTGGTAACCTTTCAAGAATAAGTGATTATGATTAGAGTACTTTATTTATGGGTGTTAACCTTTAAAGAGAACACCACAAAGCATCATATCCTACTATGATAAGTGTTTCTAATCTGAGTACTTCATTTATGAGTGACAACCTTTCAATAATACACTACAAAGCATTATATCTTACTACGAGAAGAGTTTCTTCACAGAGTACTTCATTTAAGTGTTGTAACCATTTACTAAACCACAATGAAGAAGCATAGAGTACCAATCTATGTACTTTATGTCCGGTACTTAATTTATTAGTGATTCTGATCAGAGTACTTTATTTATGGATGGTAACCAATAAAAAAAACACCACAAAGCATCATATCCAACTATTCGAAGTGTATCTAATTAGAGTACATTTTATTTATAAGTGGTAACCTTTCAAGAAAACTCTACAAAGCATCATATCTTACTACGAGAAGAGTTTCTTCAATGAGTACTTCATTTAAATGTTATAACCATTCACTAGAACACAACGAAGAAGCATAGAGTATCACTCTAAGTGCTTCATGTTCGGTACTTAATTTATAAGTGATTCAGATTAGAGTACTTCATTTATGGAAGGTAACTTTTAAAGAGTACACCACAATGCATCATATCCTACTATAACAAGTGTTTCTGATCAGAGTACTTCATTTATGAGTGGTAACCTTTCAAGAAAACGTTACAAAGCATCATATCTTACTACGAGAAGAGTTTCTTCAATTAGTACTTCATTTAAGTGTTATAACTATTCACTAAAACACAACTAAGAAGCATAGAGTATCACTCTAAGTGTTTCATATCCGGTACTTAATTTATAAGTGATTATGATTGGAGTACTTTATTTATGGGTGGTAACCTTTAAAGAGAACACCACAAAGCATCATATCCTACTATAAGAAATGTTTCTAATCAGAGTACTTCATTTATGAGTGATAACATTTTTAAGAAAACACTACAAAGCATCATATCTTACTACGAGAAGAGTTTCTTCAATGAGTACTTTATTTAAGTGTTATAACCATTCACTAGAACAGAACGAAGGAGCATAGAGTATCACTCTAAGTGCTTCAAATTCGGTACTTAATTTATAAGTGATTACGATTAGAGTACTTTATTTATGGGTGGTAACCATTAAAGAGAACACCACAAAGCATCATATCCGACTATGAGAAGTGTTGCCGATATGAGTACTTCAATTATGAGTGATAACAATTAAAGAAAACTCTACAAAGAATCATATCTTTCTACGAGCAGAGTTTGTACACCGAGTACATCTTTTAAGTGTTGTAACCATTCACTAAAACACAATGAAGAAGCATAGAGTACCACTCTAAGTGCTTCATGTCCGGTAGTTAATTTTTTAGTGATTTTGATTAGAGTACTTCATTTATGGAAGGTAACTATTAAAGAGTACACCACAATGCATCATATCCTACTATAACAAGTGTTTCTGATCAGAGTACTTCATTTATGAGTGGTAACCTTTCAAGAAAACGTTACAAAGCATCATATCTTACTACGAGAAGAGTTTCTTCAATTAGTACTTCATTTAAGTGTTATAACTATTCACTAAAACTCAACTAAGAAGCATAGAGTATCACTCTAAGTGTTTCTTATCCGGTACTTAATTTATAAGTGATTATGATTGGAGTACTTTATTTATGGGTGTTAACCTTTAAAGAGAACACCACAAAACATCATATCCTACTATAAGAAGTGTTTCTAATCAGAGTACTTCATTTATGAGTGATAATATTTTCAAGAAAACACTACAAAGAATCATATCTTACTACGAGAAGAGTTTCTTCAATGAGTACTTCATTTAAGTGTTATAACTATCCACTAGAACAGAACGAAGAAGCATAGAGTATCACTCTAAGTGCTTCGTGTTCGGTACATAATTTATAAGTGATTCTGATTAGAGTACTTCATTTATGGGTGGTAACCATTAAAGAGAACACCACAAAGCATCATATCCTACTATGAGAAGTGTTTCTGATTTGAGTACTTCAATTATGAGTGATAACAATTAAAGAAAATTCTACAAAGCATCATATCTTTCTACGAGCAGAGTTTCTACACCGAGTACATCATTTAAGTGTTGTAACCACTCACTAAAACACAATGAAGAAGCATAGAGTACCACTCTAAGTGCTTCATGTCCGGTAGTTAATTTTTTAGGGATTCTGATTAGAGTGCTTCATTTATGGAAGGAAACTATTAAAGAGAACACCACAATGCATCATATCCTACTATGACAAGTGTTTTTTATCAGAGTACTTCATTTATTAGTGGTAACCTTTCAAGAATAAGTGATTATGATTAGAGTACTTTATTAATGGGTGGTAACCTTTAAAGAGAACACCACAAAGCATCATATCCTACTATGATAAGTGTTTCTAATCTGAGTACTTCATTTATGAGTGACAACCTTTCAAGAATACACTACAAAGCATCATATCTTACTACGAGAAGAGTTTCTTCACAGAGTACTTCATTTAAGTGTTGTAACCATTTACTAAACCACAATGAAGAAGCATAGAGTACCAATCTATGTACTTTATGTCCGGTACTTCATTTATTAGTGATTCTGATCAGAGTACTTTATTTATGGATGGTAACCAATAAAAAAAACACCACAAAGCATCATATCCAACTATTCGAAGTGTATCTAATTAGAGTACATTTTATTTATAAGTGGTAACCTTTCAAGAAAACTCTACAAAGCATCATATCTTACTACGAGAAGAGTTTCTTCAATGAGTACTTCATTTAAGTGTTATAACCATTCACTAGAACACAACGAAGAAGCATAGAGTATCACTCTAAGTGCTTCATGTTCGGTACTTAATTTATAAGTGATTCAGATTAGAGTACTTCATTTATGGAAGGTAACTTTTAAAGAGAACACCACAATGCATCATATCCTACTATGACAAGTGTTTCTGATCAGAGTACTTCATTTATGAGTGGTAACCTTTCAAGAAAACGTTACAAAGCATCATATATTACTACGAGAAGAGTTTCTTCAATGAGTACTTCATTTAAGTCTTATAAGTATTCACTAAAACACAACGAAGAAGCATAGAGTATCACTCTAAGTGCTTCAAATTCGGTACTTAATTTATAAGTGATTACGATTAGAGTACTTTATTTCTGGGTGGTAACCATTAAAGAGAACCCCACAAAGCATCATATCCTACTATAAGAAGTGTTTCCGATTTGAGTACTTCAATTATGAGTGATAACAATTAAAGAAAACTCTACAAAGCATCATATCTTTCTACGAGCAGAGTTTCTACACCGAGTACATCTTTTAAGTGTTGTAACCATTCACTAAAACACAATGAAGAAGCATAGAGTACCACTCTAAGTGCTTCATGTCCGGTAGTTAATTTTTTAGTGATTTTGATTAGAGTACTTCATTTATGGAAGGTAACTATTAAAGAGTACACCACAATGCATCATATCCTACTATAACAAGTGTTTCTGATCAGAGTACTTTATTTATGGGTGGTAACCTTTAAAGAGAACACCACAAAGCATCATATCCTACTATAAGAAGTGTTTCTAATCAGAGTACTTCATTTATGAGTGATAACATTTTCAAGAAAACACTAAAAAGCATCATATCTTACTACGAGAAGAGTTTCTTCAATGAGTACTTAATTTAAGTGTTATAACCATTCCCTAGAACAGAACGAAGAAGCATAGAGTATCAGTCTAAGTGCTTCATGTTCGGTACTTAATTTATAAGTGATTCTGATTAGAGTACTTCATTTATGGGTGGTAACCATTAAAGAGAACACCACAAAGCATCATATCCTACTATGAGAAGTGTTTCTGATTTGAGTACTTCAATTATGAGTGATAACAATTAAAGAAAATTCTACAAAGCATCATATCTTTCTACGAGCAGAGTTTCTACACCGAGTACATCATTTAAGTGTTGTAACCATTCACTAAAACACAATGAAGAAGCATAGAGTACCACTCTAAGTGCTTCATGTCCGGTAGTTAATTTTTTAGTGATTCTGATCAGAGTACTTCATTTATCAGTGGTAACCTTTCAAGAAAACGTTACAAAGCATCATATATTACTACGAGAAGAGTTTCTTCAATGAGTACTTCATTTAAGTCTTATAAGTATTCACTAAAACACAACGAAGAAGCATAGAGTATCACTCTAAGTGCTTCAAATTCGGTACTTCATTTATAAGTGATTACGATTAGAGTACTTTATTTCTGGGTGGTAACCATTAAAGAGAACCCCACAAAGCATCATATCCTACTATAAGAAGTGTTTCCGATTTGAGTACTTCAATTATGAGTGATAACAATTAAAGAAAACTCTACAAAGCATCATATCTTTCTACGAGCAGAGTTTCTACACCGAGTACATCTTTTAAGTGTTGTAACCATTCACTAAAACACAATGAAGAAGCATAGAGTACCACTCTAAGTGCTTCATGTCCGGTAGTTAATTTTTTAGTGATTTTGATTAGAGTACTTCATTTATGGAAGGTAACTATTAAAGAGTACACCACAATGCATCATATCCTACTATAACAAGTGTTTCTGATCAGAGTACTTCATTTATGAGTGGTAACCTTTCAAGAAAACGTTACAAAGCCTCATATCTTACTACGAGATGAGTTTCTTCAATTAGTACTTCATTTAAGTGTTATAACTATTTACTAAAACACAACTAAGAAGCATAGAGTATCACTCTAAGTGTTTCATATCCGGTACTTAATTTATAAGTGATTATGATTGGAGTACTTTATTTATGGGTGGTAACCTTTAAAGAGAACACCACAAAGCATCATATCCTACTATAAGAAGTGTTTCTAATCAGAGTACTTCATTTATGAGTGATAACATTTTCAAGAAAACACTAAAAAGCATCATATCTTACTACGAGAAGAGTTTCTTCAATGAGTACTTAATTTAAGTGTTATAACCATTCCCTAGAACAGAACGAAGAAGCATAGAGTATCAGTCTAAGTGCTTCATGTTCGGTACTTAATTTATAAGTGATTCTGATTAGAGTACTTCATTTATGGAAGGTAACTTTTAAAGAGAACACCACAATGCATCATATCCTACTATGACAAGTGTTTCTGATCAGAGTACTTCATTTATGAGTGGTAACCTTTCAAGAAAACGTTACAAAGCATCATATATTACTACGAGAAGAGTTTCTTCAATTAGTACTTCATTTAAGTCTTATAAGTATTCACTAAAACACAACGAAGAAGCATAGAGTATCACTCTAAGTGCTTCAAATTCGGTACTTAATTTATAAGTGATTACGATTAGAGTACTTTATTTATGGGTGGTAACCATTAAAGAGAACACCACAAAGCATCATATCCTACTATGAGAAGTGTTTCTGATTTGAGTACTTCAATTATGAGTGATAATATTTTCAAGAAAACACTACAAAGAATCATATCTTACTACGAGAAGAGTTTCTTCAATGAGTACTTCATTTAAGTGTTATAACCATCCACTAGAACAGAACGAAGAAGCATAGAGTATCACTCTAAGTGCTTCGTGTTCGGTACATAATTTATAAGTGATTCTGATTAGAGTACTTCATTTATGGGTGGTAACCATTAAAGAAACACCACAAAGCATCATATCCTACTATGAGAAGTGTTTCTGATTTGAGTACTTCAATTATGAGTGATAACAATTAAAGAAAATTCTACAAAGCATCATATCTTTCTACGAGCAGAGTTTCTACACCGAGTACATCATTTAAGTGTTGTAACCACTCACTAAAACACAATGAAGAAGCATAGAGTACCACTCTAAGTGCTTCATGTCCGATAGTTAATTTTTTAGGGATTCTGATTAGAGTACTTCATTTATGGAAGGTAACTATTAAAGAGAACACCACAATGCATCATATCCTACTATGACAAGTGTTTTTTATCAGAGTACTTCATTTATTAGTGGTAACCTTTCAAGAATAAGTGATTATGATTAGAGTACTTTATTAATGGGTGGTAACCTTTAAAGAGAACACCACAAAGCATCATATCCTACTATGATAAGTGTTTCTAATCTGAGTACTTCATTTATGAGTGACAACCTTTCAAGAATACACTACAAAGCATCATATCTTACTACGAGAAGAGTTTCTTCACAGAGTACTTCATTTAAGTGTTGTAACCATTTACTAAACCACAATGAAGAAGCATAGAGTACCAATCTATGTACTTTATGTCCGGTACTTCATTTATTAGTGATTCTGATCAGAGTACTTTATTTATGGATGGTAACCAATAAAAAAAACACCACAAAGCATCATATCCAACTAATCGAAGTGTATCTAATTAGAGTACATTTTATTTATAAGTGGTAACCTTTCAAGAAAACTCTACAAAGCATCATATCTTACTACGAGAAGAGTTTCTTCAATGAGTACTTCATTTAAGTGTTATAACCATTCACTAGAACACAACGAAGAAGCATAGAGTATCACTCTAAGTGCTTCATGTTCGGTACTTAATTTATAAGTGATTCAGATTAGAGTACTTCATTTATGGAAGGTAACTTTTAAAGAGAACACCACAATGCATCATATCCTACTATGACAAGTGTTTCTGATCAGAGTACTTCATTTATGAGTGGTAACCTTTCAAGAAAACGTTACAAAGCATCATATATTACTACGAGAAGAGTTTCTTCAATGAGTACTTCATTTAAGTCTTATAAGTATTCACTAAAACACAACGAAGAAGCATAGAGTATCACTCTAAGTGCTTCAAATTCGGTACTTAATTTATAAGTGATTACGATTAGAGTACTTTATTTATGGGTGGTAACCATTAAAGAGAACACCACAAAGCATCATATCCTACTATAAGAAGTGTTTCCGATTTGAGTACTTCAATTATGAGTGATAACAATTAAAGAAAACTCTACAAAGCATCATATCTTTCTACGAGCAGAGTTTCTACACCGAGTACATCTTTTAAGTGTTGTAACCATTCACTAAAACACAATGAAGAAGCATAGAGTACCACTCTAAGTGCTTCATGTCCGGTAGTTAATTTTTTAGTGATTTTGATTAGAGTACTTCATTTATGGAAGGTAACTATTAAAGAGTACACCACAATGCATCATATCCTACTATAACAAGTGTTTCTGATCAGAGTACTTTATTTATGGGTGGTAACCTTTAAAGAGAACACCACAAAGCATCATATCCTACTATAAGAAGTGTTTCTAATCAGAGTACTTCATTTATGAGTGATAACATTTTCAAGAAAACACTAAAAAGCATCATATCTTACTACGAGAAGAGTTTCTTCAATGAGTACTTAATTTAAGTGTTATAACCATTCCCTAGAACAGAACGAAGAAGCATAGAGTATCAGTCTAAGTGCTTCATGTTCGGTACTTAATTTATAAGTGATTCTGATTAGAGTACTTCATTTATGGGTGGTAACCATTAAAGAGAACACCACAAAGCATCATATCCTACTATGAGAAGTGTTTCTGATTTGAGTACTTCAATTATGAGTGATAACAATTAAAGAAAATTCTACAAAGCATCATATCTTTCTACGAGCAGAGTTTCTACACCGAGTACATCATTTAAGTGTTGTAACCATTCACTAAAACACAATGAAGAAGCATAGAGTACCACTCTAAGTGCTTCATGTCCGGTAGTTAATTTTTTAGTGATTTTGATTAGAGTACTTCATTTATGGAAGGTAACTATTAAAGAGTACACCACAACGCATCATATCCTACTATGACAAGTGTTTCTGATCAGAGTACTTCATTTATGAGTGGTAACCTTTCAAGAAAACGTTACAAAGCATCATATATTACTACGAGAAGAGTTTCTTCAATGAGTACTTCATTTAAGTCTTATAAGTATTCACTAAAACACAACGAAGAAGCATAGAGTATCACTCTAAGTGCTTCAAATTCGGTACTTAATTTATAAGTGATTACGATTAGAGTACTTTATTTATGGGTGGTAACCATTAAAGAGAACACCACAAAGCATCATATCCTACTATGAGAAGTGTTTCTGATTTGAGTACTTCAATTATGAGTGATAACAATTAAAGAAAATTCTACAAAGCATCATATCTTTCTACGAGCAGAGTTTCTACACCGAGTACATCATTTAAGTGTTGTAACCATTCACTAAAACACAATGAAGAAGCATAGAGTACCACTCTAAGTGCTTCATGTCCGGTAGTTAATTTTTTAGTGATTCTGATCAGAGTACTTCATTTATCAGTGGTAACCTTTCAAGAAAACGTTACAAAGCATCATATATTACTACGAGAAGAGTTTCTTCAATGAGTACTTCATTTAAGTCTTATAAGTATTCACTAAAACACAACGAAGAAGCATAGAGTATCACTCTAAGTGCTTCAAATTCGGTACTTAATTTATAAGTGATTACGATTAGAGTACTTTATTTCTGGGTGGTAACCATTAAAGAGAACACCACAAAGCATCATATCCTACTATAAGAAGTGTTTCCGATTTGAGTACTTCAATTATGAGTGATAACAATTAAAGAAAACTCTACAAAGCATCATATCTTTCTACGAGCAGAGTTTCTACACCGAGTACATCTTTTAAGTGTTGTAACCATTCACTAAAACACAATGAAGAAGCATAGAGTACCACTCTAAGTGCTTCATGTCCGGTAGTTAATTTTTTAGTGATTTTGATTAGAGTACTTCATTTATGGAAGGTAACTATTAAAGAGTACACCACAATGCATCATATCCTACTATAACAAGTGTTTCTGATCAGAGTACTTTATTTATGGGTGGTAACCTTTAAAGAGAACACCACAAAGCATCATATCCTACTATAAGAAGTGTTTCTAATCAGAGTACTTCATTTATGAGTGATAACATTTTCAAGAAAACACTAAAAAGCATCATATCTTACTACGAGAAGAGTTTCTTCAATGAGTACTTAATTTAAGTGTTATAACCATTCCCTAGAACAGAACGAAGAAGCATAGAGTATCAGTCTAAGTGCTTCATGTTCGGTACTTAATTTATAAGTGATTCTGATTAGAGTACTTCATTTATGGGTGGTAACCATTAAAGAGAACACCACAAAGCATCATATCCTACTATGAGAAGTGTTTCTGATTTGAGTACTTCAATTATGAGTGATAACAATTAAAGAAAATTCTACAAAGCATCATATCTTTCTACGAGCAGAGTTTCTACACCGAGTACATCATTTAAGTGTTGTAACCATTCACTAAAACACAATGAAGAAGCATAGAGTACCACTCTAAGTGCTTCATGTCCGGTAGTTAATTTTTTAGTGATTCTGATCAGAGTACTTCATTTATCAGTGGTAACCTTTCAAGAAAACGTTACAAAGCATCATATATTACTACGAGAAGAGTTTCATCAATGAGTACTTCATTTAAGTCTTATAAGTATTCACTAAAACACAACGAAGAAGCATAGAGTATCACTCTAAGTGCTTCAAATTCGGTACTTAATTTATAAGTGATTACGATTAGAGTACTTTATTTCTGGGTGGTAACCATTAAAGAGAACCCCACAAAGCATCATATCCTACTATAAGAAGTGTTTCCGATTTGAGTACTTCAATTATGAGTGATAACAATTAAAGAAAACTCTACAAAGCATCATATCTTTCTACGAGCAGAGTTTCTACACCGAGTACATCTTTTAAGTGTTGTAACCATTCACTAAAACACAATGAAGAAGCATAGAGTACCACTCTAAGTGCTTCATGTCCGGTAGTTAATTTTTTAGTGATTTTGATTAGAGTACTTCATTTATGGAAGGTAACTATTAAAGAGTACACCACAATGCATCATATCCTACTATAACAAGTGTTTCTGATCAGAGTACTTCATTTATGAGTGGTAACCTTTCAATAAAACGTTACAAAGCATCATATTTTACTACGAGATGAGTTTCTTCAATTAGTACTTCATTTAAGTGTTATAACTATTCACTAAAACACAACTAAGAAGCATAGAGTATCACTCTAAGTGTTTCATATCCGGTACTTAATTTATAAGTGATTATGATTGGAGTACTTTATTTATGGGTGGTAACCTTTAAAGAGAACACCACAAATCATCATATCCTACTATAAGAAGTGTTTTTGATCAGAGTACTTCATTTATGAGTGGTAACCTTTCAAGAATAAGTGATTATGATTAGAGTACTTTATTTATGGGTGTTAACCTTTAAAGAGAACACCACAAAGCATCATATCCTACTATGATAAGTGTTTCTAATCTGAGTACTTCAATTATGAGTGATAACAATTAAAGAAAACACTACAAAGCATCATATCTTACTACGAGAAGAGTTTCTTCAATGAGTACTTTATTTAAGTGTTATAACCATTCACTAGAACAGAACGAAGGAGCATAGAGTATCACTCTAAGTGCTTCAAATTCGGTACTTAATTTATAAGTGATTACGATTAGAGTACTTTATTTATGGGTGGTAACCATTAAAGAGAACACCACAAAGCATCATATCCGACTATGAGAAGTGTTGCCGATATGAGTACTTCAATTATGAGTGATAACAATTAAAGAAAACTCTACAAAGAATCATATCTTTCTACGAGCAGAGTTTGTACACCGAGTACATCTTTTAAGTGTTGTAACCATTCACTAAAACACAATGAAGAAGCATAGAGTACCACTCTAAGTGCTTCATGTCCGGTAGTTAATTTTTTAGTGATTTTGATTAGAGTACTTCATTTATGGAAGGTAACTATTAAAGAGTACACCACAACGCATCATATCCTACTATAACAAGTGTTTCTGATCAGAGTACTTCATTTATGAGTGGTAACCTTTCAAGAAAACGTTACAAAGCATCATATCTTACTACGAGAAGAGTTTCTTCAATTAGTACTTCATTTAAGTGTTATAACTATTCACTAAAACTCAACTAAGAAGCATAGAGTATCACTCTAAGTGTTTCTTATCCGGTACTTAATTTATAAGTGATTATGATTGGAGTACTTTATTTATGGGTGGTAACCTTTAAAGAGAACACCACAAAGCATCATATCCTACTATAAGAAATGTTTCTAATCAGAGTACTTCATTTATGAGTGATAACATTTTTAAGAAAACACTACAAAGCATCATATCTTACTACGAGAAGAGTTTCTTCAATGAGTACTTTATTTAAGTGTTATAACCATTCACTAGAACAGAACGAAGGAGCATAGAGTATCACTCTAAGTGCTTCAAATTCGGTACTTAATTTATAAGTGATTACGATTAGAGTACTTTATTTATGGGTGGTAACCATTAAAGAGAACACCACAAAGCATCATATCCGACTATGAGAAGTGTTGCCGATATGAGTACTTCAATTATGAGTGATAACAATTAAAGAAAACTCTACAAAGAATCATATCTTTCTACGAGCAGAGTTTGTACACCGAGTACATCTTTTAAGTGTTGTAACCATTCACTAAAACACAATGAAGAAGCATAGAGTACCACTCTAAGTGCTTCATGTCCGGTAGTTAATTTTTTAGTGATTTTGATTAGAGTACTTCATTTATGGAAGGTAACTATTAAAGAGTACACCACAATGCATCATATCCTACTATAACAAGTGTTTCTGATCAGAGTACTTCATTTATGAGTGGTAACCTTTCAAGAAAACGTTACAAAGCATCATATCTTACTACGAGAAGAGTTTCTTCAATTAGTACTTCATTTAAGTGTTATAACTATTCACTAAAACTCAACTAAGAAGCATAGAGTATCACTCTAAGTGTTTCTTATCCGGTACTTAATTTATAAGTGATTATGATTGGAGTACTTTATTTATGGGTGTTAACCTTTAAAGAGAACACCACAAAACATCATATCCTACTATAAGAAGTGTTTCTAATCAGAGTACTTCATTTATGAGTGATAATATTTTCAAGAAAACACTACAAAGAATCATATCTTACTACGAGAAGAGTTTCTTCAATGAGTACTTCATTTAAGTGTTATAACCATCCACTAGAACAGAACGAAGAAGCATAGAGTATCACTCTAAGTGCTTCGTGTTCGGTACATAATTTATAAGTGATTCTGATTAGAGTACTTCATTTATGGGTGGTAACCATTAAAGAGAACACCACAAAGCATCATATCCTACTATGAGAAGTGTTTCTGATTTGAGTACTTCAATTATGAGTGATAACAATTAAAGAAAATTCTACAAAGCATCATATCTTTCTACGAGCAGAGTTTCTACACCGAGTACATCATTTAAGTGTTGTAACCATTCACTAAAACACAATGAAGAAGCATAGAGTACCACTCTAAGTGCTTCATGTCCGGTAGTTAATTTTTTAGGGATTCTGATTAGAGTACTTCATTTATGGAAGGTAACTATTAAAGAGAACACCACAATGCATCATATCCTACTATGACAAGTGTTTTTTATCAGAGTACTTCATTTATTAGTGGTAACCTTTCAAGAATAAGTGATTATGATTAGAGTACTTTATTAATGGGTGGTAACCTTTAAAGAGAACACCACAAAGCATCATATCCTACTATGATAAGTGTTTCTAATCTGAGTACTTCATTTATGAGTGACAACCTTTCAAGAATACACTACAAAGCATCATATCTTACTACGAGAAGAGTTTCTTCACAGAGTACTTCATTTAAGTGTTGTAACCATTTACTAAACCACAATGAAGAAGCATAGAGTACCAATCTATGTACTTTATGTCCGGTACTTCATTTATTAGTGATTCTGATCAGAGTACTTTATTTATGGATGGTAACCAATAAAAAAAACACCACAAAGCATCATATCCAACTATTCGAAGTGTATCTAATTAGAGTACATTTTATTTATAAGTGGTAACCTTTCAAGAAAACTCTACAAAGCATCATATCTTACTACGAGAAGAGTTTCTTCAATGAGTACTTCATTTAAGTGTTATAACCATTCACTAGAACACAACGAAGAAGCATAGAGTATCACTCTAAGTGCTTCATGTTCGGTACTTAATTTATAAGTGATTCAGATTAGAGTACTTCATTTATGGAAGGTAACTTTTAAAGAGAACACCACAATGCATCATATCCTACTATGACAAGTGTTTTTGATCAGAGTACTTCATTTATGAGTGGTAACCTTTCAAGAATAAGTGATTATGATTAGAGTACTTTATTTATGGGTGGTAACCTTTAAAGAGAACACCACAAAGCAACATATCCTACTATGATAAGTGTTTCTAATCTGAGTACTTCATTTATGAGTGACAACCTTTCAAGAAAACTCTACAAAGCATCATATCTTTCTACGAGCAGAGTTTCTACACCGAGTACATCTTTTAAGTGTTGTAACCATTCACTAAAACACAATGAAGAAGCATAGATTACCACTCTAAGTGCTTCATGTCCGGTAGTTAATTTTTTAGTGATTTTGATTAGAGTACTTCATTTATGGAAGGTAACTATTAAAGAGTACACCACATTGCATCTTATCCTACTATAACAAGTGTTTCTGATCAGAGTACTTCATTTATGAGTGGTAACCTTTCAAGAAAACGTTACAAAGCATCATATCTTACTACGAGAAGAGTTTCTTCAATGAGTACTTTATTTAAGTGTTATAACCATTCACTAGAACAGAACGAAGAAGCATAGAGTATCACTCTAAGTGCTTCATGTTCGGTACTTAATTTATAAGTGATTCAGATTAGAGTACTTCATTTATGGAAGGTAACTTTTAAAGAGAACACCACAATGCATCATATCCTACTATGACAAGTGTTTCTGATCAGAGTACTTCATTTATGAGTGGTAACCTTTCAAGAAAACGTTACAAAGCATCATATATTACTACGAGAAGAGTTTCTTCAATGAGTACATTATTTAAGTGTTATAACCATTCACTAGAACAGAACGAAGAAGCATAGAGTATCACTCTAAGTGCTTCATGTTCGGTACTTAATTTATAAGTGATTCATATTAGAGTACTTCATTTATGGAAGGTAACTTTTAAAGAGAACACCACAATGCATCATATCCTACTATGACAAGTGTTTCTGATCAGAGTACTTCATTTATGGGTGGTAACCATTAAAGAGAACACCACAAAGCATCATATCCTACTATAAGAAGTGTTTCTAATCAGAGTACTTCATTTATGAGTGATAACATTTTCAAGAAAACACTACAAAGCATCATATCTTACTACGAGAAGAGTTTCTTCAATGAGTACTTTATTTAAGTGTTATAACCATTCACTAGAACAGAACGAAGAAGCATAGAGTATCACTCTAAGTGCTTCATGTTCGGTACTTAATTTATAAGTGATTCAGATTAGAGTACTTCATTTATGGAAGGTAACTTTTAAAGAGAACACCACAATGCATCATATCCTACTATGACAAGTGTTTCTGATCAGAGTACTTCATTTATGAGTGGTAACCTTTCAAGAAAACGTTACAAAGCATCATATATTACTACGAGAAGAGTTTCTTCAATGAGTACTTCATTTAAGTCTTATAAGTATTCACTTAAACACAACGAAGAAGCATAGAGTATCACTCTAAGTGCTTCAAATTCGGTACTTAATTTATAAGTGATTACGATTAGAGTACTTTATTTATGGGTGGTAACCATTAAAGAGAACACCACAAAGCATCATATCCTACTATGAGAAGTGTTTCTGATTTGAGTACTTCAATTATGAGTGATAACAATTAAAGAAAATTCTACAAAGCATCATATCTTTCTACGAGCAGAGTTTCTACACCGAGTACATCATTTAAGTGTTGTAACCATTCACTAAAACACAATGAAGAAGCATAGAGTACCACTCTAAGTGCTTCATGTCCGGTAGTTAATTTTTTAGTGATTCTGATCAGAGTACTTCATTTATCAGTGGTAACCTTTCAAGAAAACGTTACAAAGCATCATATATTACTACGAGAAGAGTTTCTTCAATGAGTACTTCATTTAAGTCTTATAAGTATTCACTAAAACACAACGAAGAAGCATAGAGTATCACTCTAAGTTCTTCAAATTCGGTACTTAATTTATAAGTGATTACGATTAGAGTACTTTATTTCTGGGTGGTAACCATTAAAGAGAACCCCACAAAACATCATATCCTACTATAATAAGTGTTTCCGATTTGAGTACTTCAATTATGAGTGATAACAATTAAAGAAAACTCTACAAAGCATCATATCTTTCTACGAGCAGAGTTTCTACACCGAGTACATCTTTTAAGTGTTGTAACCATTCACTAAAACAAAATGAAGAAGCATAGAGTACCACTCTAAGTGCTTCATGTCCGGTAGTTAATTTATAAGTGATTATGATTGGAGTACTTTATTTATGGGTGGTAACCTTTAAAGAGAACACCACAAAGCATCATATCCTACTATAAGAATTGTTTCTAATCAGAGTACTTCATTTATGAGTGATAACATTTTCAAGAAAACACTACAAAGCATCATATCTTACTACGAGAAGAGTTTCTTCAATGAGTACTTTATTTAAGTGTTATAACCATTCACTAGAACAGACCGAAGAAGCATAGAGTATCACTCTAAGTGCTTCATGTTCGGTACTTAATTTATGAGTGATTCAGATTAGAGTACTTCATTTATGGAAAGTAACTTTTAAAGAGAACACCACAATGCATCATATCCTACTATGACAAGTGTTTCTGATCAGAGTACTTCATTTATGGGTGGTAACCATTAAAGAGAACACCACAAAGCATCATATCCTACTATAAGAAGTGTTTCTAATCAGAGTACTTCATTTATGAGTGATAACATTTTCAAGAAAACACTACAAAGCATCATATCTTACTACGAGAAGAGTTTCTTCAATGAGTACTTTATTTAAGTGTTATAACCATTCACTAGAACAGAACGAAGAAGCATAGAGTATCACTCTAAGTGCTTCATGTTCGGTACTTAATTTATAAGTGATTCAGATTAGAGTACTTCATTTATGGAAGGTAACTTTTAAAGAGAACACCACAATGCATCATATCCTACTATGACAAGTGTTTCTGATCAGAGTACTTCATTTATGGGTGGTAACCATTAAAGAGAACACCACAAAGCATCATATCCTACTATAAGAAGTGTTTCTAATCAGAGTACTTCATTTATGAGTGATAACATTTTCAAGAAAACACTACAAAGCATCATATCTTACTACGAGAAGAGTTTCTTCAATGAGTACTTTATTTAAGTGTTATAACCATTCACTAGAACAGAACGAAGAAGCATAGAGTATCACTCTAAGTGCTTCATGTTCGGTACTTAATTTATAAGTGATTCAGATTAGAGTACTTCATTTATGGAAGGTAACTTTTAAAGAGAACACCACAATGCATCATATCCTACTATGACAAGTGTTTCTGATCAGAGTACTTCATTTATGAGTGGTAACCTTTCAAGAAAACGTTACAAAGCATCATATATTACTACGAGAAGAGTTTCTTCAATGAGTACTTCATTTAAGTCTTATAAGTATTCACTTAAACACAACGAAGAAGCATAGAGTATCACTCTAAGTGCTTCAAATTCGGTACTTAATTTATAAGTGATTACGATTAGAGTACTTTATTTATGGGTGGTAACCATTAAAGAGAACACCACAAAGCATCATATCCTACTATGAGAAGTGTTTCTGATTTGAGTACTTCAATTATGAGTGATTACAATTAAAGAAAATTCTACAAAGCATCATATCTTTCTACGAGCAGAGTTTCTACACCGAGTACATCATTTAAGTGTTGTAACCATTCACTAAAACACAATGAAGAAGCATAGAGTACCACTCTAAGTGCTTCATGTCCGGTAGTTAATTTTTTAGTGATTCTGATCAGAGTACTTCATTTATCAGTGGTAACCTTTCAAGAAAACGTTACAAAGCATCATATATTACTACGAGAAGAGTTTCTTCAATGAGTACTTCATTTAAGTCTTATAAGTATTCACTAAAACACAACGAAGAAGCATAGAGTATCACTCTAAGTTCTTCAAATTCGGTACTTAATTTATAAGTGATTACGATTAGAGTACTTTATTTCTGGGTGGTAACCATTAAAGAGAACCCCACAAAACATCATATCCTACTATAATAAGTGTTTCCGATTTGAGTACTTCAATTATGAGTGATAACAATTAAAGAAAACTCTACAAAGCATCATATCTTTCTACGAGCAGAGTTTCTACACCGAGTACATCTTTTAAGTGTTGTAACCATTCACTAAAACAAAATGAAGAAGCATAGAGTACCACTCTAAGTGCTTCATGTCCGGTAGTTAATTTATAAGTGATTATGATTGGAGTACTTTATTTATGGGTGGTAACCTTTAAAGAGAACACCACAAAGCATCATATCCTACTATAAGAATTGTTTCTAATCAGAGTACTTCATTTATGAGTGATAACATTTTCAAGAAAACACTACAAAGCATCATATCTTACTACGAGAAGAGTTTCTTCAATGAGTACTTTATTTAAGTGTTATAACCATTCACTAGAACAGACCGAAGAAGCATAGAGTATCACTCTAAGTGCTTCATGTTCGGTACTTAATTTATGAGTGATTCAGATTAGAGTACTTCATTTATGGAAAGTAACTTTTAAAGAGAACACCACAATACATCATATCCTACTATGACAAGTGTTTCTGATCAGAGTACTTCATTTATGGGTGGTAACCATTAAAGAGAACACCACAAAGCATCATATCCTACTATAAGAAGTGTTTCTAATCAGAGTACTTCATTTATGAGTGATAACATTTTCAAGAAAACACTACAAAGCATCATATCTTACTACGAGAAGAGTTTCTTCAATGAGTACTTTATTTAAGTGTTATAACCATTCACTAGAACAGAACGAAGAAGCATAGAGTATCACTCTAAGTGCTTCATGTTCGGTACTTAATTTATAAGTGATTCAGATTAGAGTACTTCATTTATGGAAGGTAACTTTTAAAGAGAACACCACAATGCATCATATCCTACTATGACAAGTGTTTCTGATCAGAGTACTTCATTTATGGGTGGTAACCATTAAAGAGAACACCACAAAGCATCATATCCTACTATAAGAAGTGTTTCTAATCAGAGTACTTCATTTATGAGTGATAACATTTTCAAGAAAACACTACAAAGCATCATATCTTACTACGAGAAGAGTTTCTTCAATGAGTACTTTATTTAAGTGTTATAACCATTCACTAGAACAGAACGAAGAAGCATAGAGTATCACTCTAAGTGCTTCATGTTCGGTACTTAATTTATAAGTGATTCAGATTAGAGTACTTCATTTATGGAAGGTAACTTTTAAAGAGAACACCACAATGCATCATATCCTACTATGACAAGTGTTTCTGATCAGAGTACTTCATTTATGAGTGGTAACCTTTCAAGAAAACGTTACAAAGCATCATATATTACTACGAGAAGAGTTTCTTCAATGAGTACTTCATTTAAGTCTTATAAGTATTCACTTAAACACAACGAAGAAGCATAGAGTATCACTCTAAGTGCTTCAAATTCGGTACTTAATTTATAAGTGATTACGATTAGAGTACTTTATTTATGGGTGGTAACCATTAAAGAGAACACCACAAAGCATCATATCCTACTATGAGAAGTGTTTCTGATTTGAGTACTTCAATTATGAGTGATAACAATTAAAGAAAATTCTACAAAGCATCATATCTTTCTACGAGCAGAGTTTCTACACCGAGTACATCATTTAAGTGTTGTAACCATTCACTAAAACACAATGAAGAAGCATAGAGTACCACTCTAAGTGCTTCATGTCCGGTAGTTAATTTTTTAGTGATTCTGATCAGAGTACTTCATTTATCAGTGGTAACCTTTCAAGAAAACGTTACAAAGCATCATATATTACTACGAGAAGAGTTTCTTCAATGAGTACTTCATTTAAGTCTTATAAGTATTCACTAAAACACAACGAAGAAGCATAGAGTATCACTCTAAGTTCTTCAAATTCGGTACTTAATTTATAAGTGATTACGATTAGAGTACTTTATTTCTGGGTGGTAACCATTAAAGAGAACCCCACAAAACATCATATCCTACTATAATAAGTGTTTCCGATTTGAGTACTTCAATTATGAGTGATAACAATTAAAGAAAACTCTACAAAGCATCATATCTTTCTACGAGCAGAGTTTCTACACCGAGTACATCTTTTAAGTGTTGTAACCATTCACTAAAACAAAATGAAGAAGCATAGAGTACCACTCTAAGTGCTTCATGTCCGGTAGTTAATTTATAAGTGATTATGATTGGAGTACTTTATTTATGGGTGGTAACATTTAAAGAGAACACCACAAAGCATCATATCCTACTATAAGAATTGTTTCTAATCAGAGTACTTCATTTATGAGTGATAACATTTTCAAGAAAACACTACAAAGCATCATATCTTACTACGAGAAGAGTTTCTTCAATGAGTACTTTATTTAAGTGTTATAACCATTCACTAGAACAGACCGAAGAAGCATAGAGTATCACTCTAAGTGCTTCATGTTCGGTACTTAATTTATGAGTGATTCAGATTAGTGTACTTCATTTATGGAAAGTAACTTTTAAAGAGAACACCACAATGCATCATATCCTACTATGACAAGTGTTTCTGATCAGAGTACTTCATTTATGGGTGGTAACCATTAAAGAGAACACCACAAAGCATCATATCCTACTATAAGAAGTGTTTCTAATCAGAGTACTTCATTTATGAGTGATAACATTTTCAAGAAAACACTACAAAGCATCATATCTTACTACGAGAAGAGTTTCTTCAATGAGTACTTTATTTAAGTGTTATAACCATTCACTAGAACAGAACGAAGAAGCATAGAGTATCACTCTAAGTGCTTCATGTTCGGTACTTAATTTATAAGTGATTCAGATTAGAGTACTTCATTTATGGAAGGTAACTTTTAAAGAGAACACCACAATGCATCATATCCTACTATGACAAGTGTTTTTGATCAAAGTACTTCATTTATGGGTGGTAACCATTAAAGAGAACACCACAAAGCATCATATCCTACTATAAGAAGTGTTTCTAATCAGAGTACTTCATTTATGAGTGATAACATTTTCAAGAAAACACTACAAAGCATCATATCTTACTACGAGAAGAGTTTCTTCAATGAGTACTTTATTTAAGTGTTATAACCATTCACTAGAACAGAACGAAGAAGCATAGAGTATCACTCTAAGTGCTTCATGTTCGGTACTTAATTTATAAGTGATTCAGATTAGAGTACTTCATTTATGGAAGGTAACTTTTAAAGAGAACACCACAATGCATCATATCCTACTATGACAAGTGTTTCTGATCAGAGTACTTCATTTATGAGTGGTAACCTTTCAAGAAAACGTTACAAAGCATCATATATTACTACGAGAAGAGTTTCTTCAATGAGTACTTCATTTAAGTCTTATAAGTATTCACTAAAACACAACGAAGAAGCATAGAGTATCACTCTAAGTGTTTCATATCCGGTACTTAATTTATAAGTGATTATGATTGGAGTACTTTATTTATGGGTGGTAACCTTTAAAGAGAACACCACAAAGCAGCATATCCTACTATAAGAAGTGTTTCTAATCAGAGTACTTCATTTATGAGTGATAACATTTTCAAGAAAACACTATAAAGCATCATATCTTACTACGAGAAGAGTTTCTTCAATGAGTACTTTATTTAAGTGTTATAACCATTCACTAGAACAGAACGAAGAAGCATAGAGTATCACTCTAAGTGCTTCATGTTCGGTACTTAATTTATGAGTGATTCAGATTAGAGTACTTCATTTATGGAAGGTAACTTTTAAAGAGAACACCACAATGCATCATATCCTACTATGACAAGTGTTTCTGATCAGAGTACTTCATTTATGGGTGGTAACCATTAAAGAGAACACCACAAAGCATCATATCCTACTATAAGAAGTGTTTCTAATCAGAGTACTTCATTTATGAGTGATAACATTTTCAAGAAAACACTACAAAGCATCATATCTTACTACGAGAAGAGTTTCTTCAATGAGTACTTTATTTAAGTGTTATAACCATTCACTAGAACAGAACGAAGAAGCATAGAGTATCACTCTAAGTGCTTCATGTTCGGTACTTAATTTATAAGTGATTCAGATTAGAGTACTTCATTTATGGAAGGTAACTTTTAAAGAGAACACCACAATGCATCATATCCTACTATGACAAGTGTTTCTGATCAGAGTACTTCATTTATGAGTGGTAACCTTTCAAGAAAACGTTACAAAGCATCATATATTACTACGAGAAGAGTTTCTTCAATGAGTACATTATTTAAGTGTTATAACCATTCACTAGAACAGAACGAAGAAGCATAGAGTATCACTCTAAGTGCTTCATGTTCGGTACTTAATTTATAAGTGATTCATATTAGAGTACTTCATTTATGGAAGGTAACTTTTAAAGAGAACACCACAATGCATCATATCCTACTATGACAAGTGTTTCTGATCAGAGTACTTCATTTATGGGTGGTAACCATTAAAGAGAACACCACAAAGCATCATATCCTACTATAAGAAGTGTTTCTAATCAGAGTACTTCATTTATGAGTGATAACATTTTCAAGAAAACACTACAAAGCATCATATCTTACTACGAGAAGAGTTTCTTCAATGAGTACTTTATTTAAGTGTTATAACCATTCACTAGAACAGAACGAAGAAGCATAGAGTATCACTCTAAGTGCTTCATGTTCGGTACTTAATTTATAAGTGATTCAGATTAGAGTACTTCATTTATGGAAGGTAACTTTTAAAGAGAACACCACAATGCATCATATCCTACTATGACAAGTGTTTCTGATCAGAGTACTTCATTTATGAGTGGTAACCTTTCAAGAAAACGTTACAAAGCATCATATATTACTACGAGAAGAGTTTCTTCAATGAGTACTTCATTTAAGTCTTATAAGTATTCACTTAAACACAACGAAGAAGCATAGAGTATCACTCTAAGTGCTTCAAATTCGGTACTTAATTTATAAGTGATTACGATTAGAGTACTTTATTTATGGGTGGTAACCATTAAAGAGAACACCACAAAGCATCATATCCTACTATGAGAAGTGTTTCTGATTTGAGTACTTCAATTATGAGTGATAACAATTAAAGAAAATTCTACAAAGCATCATATCTTTCTACGAGCAGAGTTTCTACACCGAGTACATCATTTAAGTGTTGTAACCATTCACTAAAACACAATGAAGAAGCATAGAGTACCACTCTAAGTGCTTCATGTCCGGTAGTTAATTTTTTAGTGATTCTGATCAGAGTACTTCATTTATCAGTGGTAACCTTTCAAGAAAACGTTACAAAGCATCATATATTACTACGAGAAGAGTTTCTTCAATGAGTACTTCATTTAAGTCTTATAAGTATTCACTAAAACACAACGAAGAAGCATAGAGTATCACTCTAAGTTCTTCAAATTCGGTACTTAATTTATAAGTGATTACGATTAGAGTACTTTATTTCTGGGTGGTAACCATTAAAGAGAACCCCACAAAACATCATATCCTACTATAATAAGTGTTTCCGATTTGAGTACTTCAATTATGAGTGATAACAATTAAAGAAAACTCTACAAAGCATCATATCTTTCTACGAGCAGAGTTTCTACACCGAGTACATCTTTTAAGTGTTGTAACCATTCACTAAAACAAAATGAAGAAGCATAGAGTACCACTCTAAGTGCTTCATGTCCGGTAGTTAATTTATAAGTGATTATGATTGGAGTACTTTATTTATGGGTGGTAACATTTAAAGAGAACACCACAAAGCATCATATCCTACTATAAGAATTGTTTCTAATCAGAGTACTTCATTTATGAGTGATAACATTTTCAAGAAAACACTACAAAGCATCATATCTTACTACGAGAAGAGTTTCTTCAATGAGTACTTTATTTAAGTGTTATAACCATTCACTAGAACAGACCGAAGAAGCATAGAGTATCACTCTAAGTGCTTCATGTTCGGTACTTAATTTATGAGTGATTCAGATTAGTGTACTTCATTTATGGAAAGTAACTTTTAAAGAGAACACCACAATGCATCATATCCTACTATGACAAGTGTTTCTGATCAGAGTACTTCATTTATGGGTGGTAACCATTAAAGAGAACACCACAAAGCATCATATCCTACTATAAGAAGTGTTTCTAATCAGAGTACTTCATTTATGAGTGATAACATTTTCAAGAAAACACTACAAAGCATCATATCTTACTACGAGAAGAGTTTCTTCAATGAGTACTTTATTTAAGTGTTATAACCATTCACTAGAACAGAACGAAGAAGCATAGAGTATCACTCTAAGTGCTTCATGTTCGGTACTTAATTTATAAGTGATTCAGATTAGAGTACTTCATTTATGGAAGGTAACTTTTAAAGAGAACACCACAATGCATCATATCCTACTATGACAAGTGTTTTTGATCAGAGTACTTCATTTATGGGTGGTAACCATTAAAGAGAACACCACAAAGCATCATATCCTACTATAAGAAGTGTTTCTAATCAGAGTACTTCATTTATGAGTGATAAAATTTTCAAGAAAACACTACAAAGCATCATATCTTACTACGAGAAGAGTTTCTTCAATGAGTACTTTATTTAAGTGTTATAACCATTCACTAGAACAGAACGAAGAAGCATAGAGTATCACTCTAAGTGCTTCATGTTCGGTACTTAATTTATAAGTGATTCAGATTAGAGTACTTCATTTATGGAAGGTAACTTTTAAAGAGAACACCACAATGCATCATATCCTACTATGACAAGTGTTTCTGATCAGAGTACTTCATTTATGAGTGGTAACCTTTCAAGAAAACGTTACAAAGCATCATATATTACTACGAGAAGAGTTTCTTCAATGAGTACTTCATTTAAGTCTTATAAGTATTCACTAAAACACAACGAAGAAGCATAGAGTATCACTCTAAGTGTTTCATATCCGGTACTTAATTTATAAGTGATTATGATTGGAGTACTTTATTTATGGGTGGTAACCTTTAAAGAGAACACCACAAAGCAGCATATCCTACTATAAGAAGTGTTTCTAATCAGAGTACTTCATTTATGAGTGATAACATTTTCAAGAAAACACTATAAAGCATCATATCTTACTACGAGAAGAGTTTCTTCAATGAGTACTTTATTTAAGTGTTATAACCATTCACTAGAACAGAACGAAGAAGCATAGAGTATCACTCTAAGTGCTTCATGTTCGGTACTTAATTTATGAGTGATTCAGATTAGAGTACTTCATTTATGGAAGGTAACTTTTAAAGAGAACACCACAATGCATCATATCCTACTATGACAAGTGTTTCTGATCAGAGTACTTCATTTATGGGTGGTAACCATTAAAGAGAACACCACAAAGCATCATATCCTACTATAAGAAGTGTTTCTAATCAGAGTACTTCATTTATGAGTGATAACATTTTCAAGAAAACACTACAAAGCATCATATCTTACTACGAGAAGAGTTTCTTCAATGAGTACTTTATTTAAGTGTTATAACCATTCACTAGAACAGAACGAAGAAGCATAGAGTATCACTCTAAGTGCTTCATGTTCGGTACTTAATTTATAAGTGATTCAGATTAGAGTACTTCATTTATGGAAGGTAACTTTTAAAGAGAACACCACAATGCATCATATCCTACTATGACAAGTGTTTCTGATCAGAGTACTTCATTTATGAGTGGTAACCTTTCAAGAAAACGTTACAAAGCATCATATATTACTACGAGAAGAGTTTCTTCAATGAGTACATTATTTAAGTGTTATAACCATTCACTAGAACAGAACGAAGAAGCATAGAGTATCACTCTAAGTGCTTCATGTTCGGTACTTAATTTATAAGTGATTCATATTAGAGTACTTCATTTATGGAAGGTAACTTTTAAAGAGAACACCACAATGCATCATATCCTACTATGACAAGTGTTTCTGATCAGAGTACTTCATTTATGGGTGGTAACCATTAAAGAGAACACCACAAAGCATCATATCCTACTATAAGAAGTGTTTCTAATCAGAGTACTTCATTTATGAGTGATAACATTTTCAAGAAAACACTACAAAGCATCATATCTTACTACGAGAAGAGTTTCTTCAATGAGTACTTTATTTAAGTGTTATAACCATTCACTAGAACAGAACGAAGAAGCATAGAGTATCACTCTAAGTGCTTCATGTTCGGTACTTAATTTATAAGTGATTCAGATTAGAGTACTTCATTTATGGAAGGTAACTTTTAAAGAGAACACCACAATGCATCATATCCTACTATGACAAGTGTTTCTGATCAGAGTACTTCATTTATGAGTGGTAACCTTTCAAGAAAACGTTACAAAGCATCATATATTACTACGAGAAGAGTTTCTTCAATGAGTACTTCATTTAAGTCTTATAAGTATTCACTTAAACACAACGAAGAAGCATAGAGTATCACTCTAAGTGCTTCAAATTCGGTACTTAATTTATAAGTGATTACGATTAGAGTACTTTATTTATGGGTGGTAACCATTAAAGAGAACACCACAAAGCATCATATCCTACTATGAGAAGTGTTTCTGATTTGAGTACTTCAATTATGAGTGATAACAATTAAAGAAAATTCTACAAAGCATCATATCTTTCTACGAGCAGAGTTTCTACACCGAGTACATCATTTAAGTGTTGTAACCATTCACTAAAACACAATGAAGAAGCATAGAGTACCACTCTAAGTGCTTCATGTCCGGTAGTTAATTTTTTAGTGATTCTGATCAGAGTACTTCATTTATCAGTGGTAACCTTTCAAGAAAACGTTACAAAGCATCATATATTACTACGAGAAGAGTTTCTTCAATGAGTACTTCATTTAAGTCTTATAAGTATTCACTAAAACACAACGAAGAAGCATAGAGTATCACTCTAAGTTCTTCAAATTCGGTACTTAATTTATAAGTGATTACGATTAGAGTACTTTATTTCTGGGTGGTAACCATTAAAGAGAACCCCACAAAACATCATATCCTACTATAATAAGTGTTTCCGATTTGAGTACTTCAATTATGAGTGATAACAATTAAAGAAAACTCTACAAAGCATCATATCTTTCTACGAGCAGAGTTTCTACACCGAGTACATCTTTTAAGTGTTGTAACCATTCACTAAAACAATATGAAGAAGCATAGAGTACCACTCTAAGTGCTTCATGTCCGGTAGTTAATTTATAAGTGATTATGATTGGAGTACTTTATTTATGGGTGGTAACATTTAAAGAGAACACCACAAAGCATCATATCCTACTATAAGAATTGTTTCTAATCAGAGTACTTCATTTATGAGTGATAACATTTTCAAGAAAACACTACAAAGCATCATATCTTACTACGAGAAGAGTTTCTTCAATGAGTACTTTATTTAAGTGTTATAACCATTCACTAGAACAGACCGAAGAAGCATAGAGTATCACTCTAAGTGCTTCATGTTCGGTACTTAATTTATGAGTGATTCAGATTAGTGTACTTCATTTATGGAAAGTAACTTTTAAAGAGAACACCACAATGCATCATATCCTACTATGACAAGTGTTTCTGATCAGAGTACTTCATTTATGGGTGGTAACCATTAAAGAGAACACCACAAAGCATCATATCCTACTATAAGAAGTGTTTCTAATCAGAGTACTTCATTTATGAGTGATAACATTTTCAAGAAAACACTACAAAGCATCATATCTTACTACGAGAAGAGTTTCTTCAATGAGTACTTTATTTAAGTGTTATAACCATTCACTAGAACAGAACGAAGAAGCATAGAGTATCACTCTAAGTGCTTCATGTTCGGTACTTAATTTATAAGTGATTCAGATTAGAGTACTTCATTTATGGAAGGTAACTTTTAAAGAGAACACCACAATGCATCATATCCTACTATGACAAGTGTTTTTGATCAGAGTACTTCATTTATGGGTGGTAACCATTAAAGAGAACACCACAAAGCATCATATCCTACTATAAGAAGTGTTTCTAATCAGAGTACTTCATTTATGAGTGATAACATTTTCAAGAAAACACTACAAAGCATCATATCTTACTACGAGAAGAGTTTCTTCAATGAGTACTTTATTTAAGTGTTATAACCATTCACTAGAACAGAACGAAGAAGCATAGAGTATCACTCTAAGTGCTTCATGTTCGGTACTTAATTTATAAGTGATTCAGATTAGAGTACTTCATTTATGGAAGGTAACTTTTAAAGAGAACACCACAATGCATCATATCCTACTATGACAAGTGTTTCTGATCAGAGTACTTCATTTATGAGTGGTAACCTTTCAAGAAAACGTTACAAAGCATCATATATTACTACGAGAAGAGTTTCTTCAATGAGTACTTCATTTAAGTCTTATAAGTATTCACTAAAACACAACGAAGAAGCATAGAGTATCACTCTAAGTGTTTCATATCCGGTACTTAATTTATAAGTGATTATGATTGGAGTACTTTATTTATGGGTGGTAACCTTTAAAGAGAACACCACAAAGCAGCATATCCTACTATAAGAAGTGTTTCTAATCAGAGTACTTCATTTATGAGTGATAACATTTTCAAGAAAACACTATAAAGCATCATATCTTACTACGAGAAGAGTTTCTTCAATGAGTACTTTATTTAAGTGTTATAACCATTCACTAGAACAGAACGAAGAAGCATAGAGTATCACTCTAAGTGCTTCATGTTCGGTACTTAATTTATGAGTGATTCAGATTAGAGTACTTCATTTATGGAAGGTAACTTTTAAAGAGAACACCACAATGCATCATATCCTACTATGACAAGTGTTTCTGATCAGAGTACTTCATTTATGGGTGGTAACCATTAAAGAGAACACCACAAAGCATCATATCCTACTATAAGAAGTGTTTCTAATCAGAGTACTTCATTTATGAGTGATAACATTTTCAAGAAAACACTACAAAGCATCATATCTTACTACGAGAAGAGTTTCTTCAATGAGTACTTTATTTAAGTGTTATAACCATTCACTAGAACAGAACGAAGAAGCATAGAGTATCACTCTAAGTGCTTCATGTTCGGTACTTAATTTATAAGTGATTCAGATTAGAGTACTTCATTTATGGAAGGTAACTTTTAAAGAGAACACCACAATGCATCATATCCTACTATGACAAGTGTTTCTGATCAGAGTACTTCATTTATGAGTGGTAACCTTTCAAGAAAACGTTACAAAGCATCATATATTACTACGAGAAGAGTTTCTTCAATGAGTACTTCATTTAAGTCTTATAAGTATTCACTAAAACACAACGAAGAAGCATAGAGTATCACTCTAAGTGCTTCAAATTCGGTACTTAATTTATAAGTGATTACGATTAGAGTACTTTATTTATGGGTGGTAACCATTAAAGAGAACACCACAAAGCATCATATCCTACTATGAGAAGTGTTTCCGATTTGAGTACTTCAATTATGAGTGATAACAATTAAAGAAAACTCTACAAAGCATCATATCTATCTACGAGCAGAGTTTCTACACCGAGTACATCTTTTAATTGTTGTAACCATTCACTAAAACACAATGAAGAAGCATAGAGTACCACTCTAAGTGCTTCATGTCCGGTAGTTAATTTTTTAGTGATTTTGATTAGAGTACTTCATTTATGGAAGGTAACTATTAAAGAGTACACCACAACGCATCATATCCTACTATAACAAGTGTTTCTGATCAGAGTACTTCATTTATGAGTGGTAACCTTTCAAGAAAACGTTACAAAGCATCATATCTTACTACGAGAAGAGTTTCTTCAATTAGTACTTCATTTAAGTGTTATAACTATTCACTAAAACACAACTAAGAAGCATAGAGTATCACTCTAAGTGTTTCATATCCGGTACTTAATTTATAAGTGATTATGATTGGAGTACTTTATTTATGGGTGGTAACATTTAAAGAGAACACCACAAAGCATCATATCCTACTATAAGAAGTGTTTCTAATCAGAGTACTTCATTTATGAGTGATAACATTTTCAAGAAAACACTAAAAAGCATCATATCTTACTACGAGAAGAGTTTCTTCAATGAGTACTTAATTTAAGTGTTATAACCATTCCCAAGAACAGAACGAAGAAGCATAGAGTATCAGTCTAAGTGCTTCATGTTCGGTACTTAATTTATAAGTGATTCTGATTAGAGTACTTCATTTATGGGTGGTAACCATTAAAGAGAACACCACAAAGCATCATATCCTCCTATGAGAAGTGTTTCTGATTTGAGTACTTCAATTATGAGTGATAACAATTAAAGAAAATTCTACAAAGCATCCTATCTTTCTACGAGCAGAGTTTCTACACCGAGTACATCATTTAAGTGTTGTAACTATTCACTAAAACACAATGAAGAAGCATAGAGTACCACTCTAAGTGCTTCATGTCCGGTAGTTAATTTTTTAGTGATTCTGATCAGAGTACTTCATTTATGAGAGGTAACATTTCAAGAAAGCGCTACAAAGCATCATATCTTACTACGAGAAGAATTTCTTCAATGAGTACTTCATTTAAGTGTTATAACCATCCACTAGAACAGAACGAAGAAGCATAGAGTATCATTCTAAGTGCTTCGTGTTCGGTACTTAATTTATAAGTGATTCTAATTAGAGTACTTCATTTGTGGGTGGTAACCATTAAAGAGAACACTACAAAGCATTATATCCTACAATGAGAAGTGTTTCTGATTTTAGTACTTCAATTATGAGTGATAACAATTAAAGAAAACTCTACAAAGCATCATATCTTTCTACGAGCAGAGTTTCTTCACCGAGTACATCATTTAAGTGTTGTAACCATTCACTAAAATAAAATGAAGAAGCATAGAGTACCACTCTAAGTGCTTCATGTCCGGTAGTTAATTTTTTAGTGATTCTGATTAGAGTACTTCATTTATGGAAGGTAACTATTAAAGAGTACACCACAATGCATCATATCCTACTATAACAAGTGTTTCTGATCAGAGTACTTCATTTATGAGTGGTAACCTTTCAAGAAAACGTTACAAAGCATCATATCTTACTCAAGAAAGCACTACAAAGCATCATATCTTACTACGAGAAGAGTTTCTTCAATGAGTACTTAATTTAAGTGTTATAACCATCCACTAGAACAGAACGAAGAAGCATAGAGTATCACTCTAAGTGCTTCGTGTTCGGTAAATAATTTGTAAGTGATTCTGATTAGAGTACTTCATTTATGGGTGGTAACCATTAAAGAGAACACCACAAAGCATCATATCCTACTATGAGAAGTGTTTCCGATTTGGTACTTCAATTATGAGTGATAACAATTAAAAAAAACTCTACAAAACATCACATCTTTCTACGAGCAGAGTTTCTTCACCGAGTACATCTTTTAAGTGTTGTAACCATTCACTAAAACACAATGAAGAAGCATAGAGTACCACTCTAAGTGCTTCATGTCCGGTAGTTAATTTTTTAGTGATTCTGATTAGAGTACTTCATTTATGGAAGGTAACTATTAAAGAACACCACAATGCATCATATCCTACTATGACAAGTGTTTTTTATCAGAGTACTTCATTTATGAGTGGTAACCTTTCAAGAATAAGTGATTATGATTAGAGTACTTTATTTATGGGTGGTAACCTTTAAAGAGAACACCACAAAGCATCATATCCTACTATGATAAGTGTTTCTAATCTGAGTACTTCATTTATGAGTGACAACCTTTCAAGAATACACTACAAAGCATCATATCTTACTACGAGAAGAGTTTCTTCACAGAGTACTTCATTTAAGTGTTGTAACCATTTACTAAACCACAATGAAGAAGCATAGAGTACCAATCTATGTACTTTATGTCCGGTACTTAATTTATTAGTCATTCTGATCAGAGTACTTTATTTATGGATGGTAACCAATAAAAAAAACACCACAAAGCATCATATCCAACTATTCGAAGTGTATCTAATTAGAGTACTTCATTTATAAGTGGTAACCTTTCAAGAAAACTCTACAAAGCATCATATCTTACTACGAGAAGAGTTTCTTCAATGAGTACTTCATTTAAGTGTTATAACCATTCACTAGAACACAACGAAGAAGCATAGAGTATCACTCTAAGTGCTTCATGTTCGGTACTTAATTTATAAGTGATTCAGATTAGAGTACTTCATTTATGGAAGGTAACTTTTAAAGAGAACACCACAATGCATCATATCCTACTATGACAAGTGTTTCTGATCATAGTACTTCATTTATGAGTGGTAACCTTTCAAGAAAACGTTACAAAGCATCATATATTACTACGAGAAGAGTTTCTTCAATGAGTACTTCATTTAAGTGTTATAAGTATTCACTAAAACACAACGAAGAAGCATAGAGTATCACTCTAAGTGCTTCAAATCCGGTACTTAATTTATAAGTGATTATGATTAGAGTACTTTATTTATGTGTGGTAACCAATAAAGAAAACACCACAAAGCATCATATACTACTATGAGAAGTCTTTCTCGTCAGAGTATTTCATTTATGAGTGGTAACCTTTCAAGAAAGCGCTACAAAGCATCATATCTTACTACGAGAAGAATTTCTTCACCGAGTACATCATTTAAGTGTTGTAACCATTCACTAAAATAAAATGAAGAAGCATAGAGTACCACTCTAAGTGCTTCATGTCCGGTAGTTAATTTTTTAGTGATTCTGATTAGAGTACTTCATTTATGGAAGGTAACTATTAAAGAGTACACCACAATGCATCATATCCTACTATAACAAGTGTTTCTGATAAGATTACTTCATTTATGAGTGGTAACCTTTCAAGAAAACGTTACAAAGCGTCATATCTTACTACGAGAAAAGTTTCTTCAATTAGTACTTCATTTAAGTATTATAACTATTCACTAAAACACAACTAAGAAGCATAGAGTATCACTCTAAGTGTTTCATATCCGGTACTTAATTTATAAGTGATTATGATTGGAGTACTTTATTTATGGGTGGTAACTTTTAAAGAGAACACCACAAAGCATCATATCCTACTATAAGAAGTGTTTCTAATCAGAGTACTTCATTTATGAGTGATAACATTTTCAAGAAAACACTACAAAGCATCATATCTTACTACGAGAAGAGTTTCTTCAATGAGTACTTTATTTAAGTGTTATAACCATTCACTAGAACAGAACGAAGAAGCATAGAGTATCACTCTAAGTGCTTCATGTTCGGTACTTAATTTATAAGTGATTCATATTAGAGTACTTCATTTATGGAAGGTAACTTTTAAAGAGAACACCACAATGCATCATATCCTACTATGACAAGTGTTTCTGATCAGAGTACTTTATTTATGGGTGGTAACCTTTAAAGAGAACACCACAAAGCATCATATCCTACTATGATAAGTGTTTCTAATCTGAGTACTTCATTTATGAGTGACAACCTTTCAAGAATACACTACAAAGCATCATATCTTACTACGAGAAGAGTTTCTTCACAGAGTACTTCATTTAAGTGTTGTAACCATTTACTAAACCACAATGAAGAAGCATAGAGTACCAATCTATGTACTTTATGTCTGGTACTTAATTTATTAGTCATTCTGATCAGAGTACTTTATTTATGGATGGTAACCAATAAAAAAAACACCACAAAGCATCATATCCAACTATTCGAAGTGTATCTAATTAGAGTACTTCATTTATAAGTGGTAACCTTTCAAGAAAACTCTACAAAGCATCATATCTTACTACGAGAAGAGTTTCTTCAATGAGTACTTCATTTAAGTGTTATAACCATTCACTAGAACACAACGAAGAAGCATAGAGTATCACTCTAAGTGCTTCATGTTCGGTACTTAATTTATAAGTGATTCAGATTAGAGTACTTCATTTATGGAAGGTAACTTTTAAAGAGAACACCACAATGCATCATATCCTACTATGACAAGTGTTTCTGATCAGAGTACTTCATTTATGAGTGGTAACCTTTCAAGACAACGTTACAAAGCGTCATATCTTACTACGAGAAGAGTTTCTTCAATTAGTACTTCATTTAAGTATTATAACTATTCACTAAAACACAACTAAGAAGCATAGAGTATCACTCTAAGTGTTTCATATCCGGTACTTAATTTATAAGTGATTATGATTGGAGTACTTTATTTATGGGTGGTAACTTTTAAAGAGAACACCACAAAGCATCATATCCTACTATAAGAAGTGTTTCTAATCAGAGTACTTCATTTATGAGTGATAACATTTTCAAGAAAACACTACAAAGCATCATATCTTACTACGAGAAGAGTTTCTTCAATGAGTACTTTATTTAAGTGTTATAACCATTCACTAGAACAGAACGAAGAAGCATAGAGTATCACTCTAAGTGCTTCATGTTCGGTACTTAATTTATAAGTGATTCATATTAGAGTACTTGATTTATGGAAGGTAACTTTTAAAGAGAACACCACAATGCATCATATCCTACTATGACAAGTGTTTCTGATCAGAGTACTTTATTTATGGGTGGTAACCTTTAAAGAGAACACCACAAAGCATCATATCCTACTATGATAAGTGTTTCTAATCTGAGTACTTCATTTATGAGTGACAACCTTTCAAGAATACACTACAAAGCATCATATATTTCTACGAGCAGAGTTTCTACACCGAGTACATCATTTAAGTGTTGTAACCATTCACTAAAACACAATGAAGAAGCATAGAGTACCACTCTAAGTGCTTCATGTCCGGTAGTTAATTTTTTAGTGATTCTGATTAGAGTACTTCATTTATGGATGGTAACTATTAAAGAGTACACCACAATGCATCATATCCTACTATAAGAAGTGTTTCTAATCAGAGTACTTCATTAATGAGTGATAACATTTCAAGAAAGCACTACAAAGCATCATATCTTACTACAAGAAGAGTTTCTTCAATGAGTACTTCATTTAAGTGTTATAACCATCCACTAGAACAGAACGAAGAAGCATAGAGTATCACTCTAAGTGCTTCGTGTTCGGTACATAATTTATAAGTGATTATGATTAGAGTACTTCATTTATGGGTGGTAACCATTAAAGAGAACACCACAAAGCATCATATCCTACTATGAGAAGTGTTTCCGATTTGGTACTTCAATTATGAGTGATAACAATTAAAAAAAACTCTACAAAACATCACATCTTTCTACGAGCAAAGTTTCTTCACCGAGTACATCTTTTAAGTGTTGTAACCATTCACTAAAACACAATGAAGAAGCATAGAGTACCACTCTAAGTGCTTCATGTCCGGTAGTTAATTTTTTAGTGATTCTGATTAGAGTACTTCATTTATGGAAGGTAACTATTAAAGAGAACACCACAATGCATCATATCCTACTATGACAAGTGTTTTTGATCAGAGTACTTCATTTATGAGTGGTAACCTTTCAAGAATAAGTGATTATGATTAGAGTACTTTATTTATGGGTGGTAACCTTTAAAGAGAACACCACAAAGCATCATATCCTACTATGATAAGTGTTTCTAATCTGAGTACTTCATTTATGAGTGACAACCTTTCAAGAATACACTACAAAGCATCATATCTTACTACGAGAAGAGTTTCTTCACAGAGTACTTCATTTAAGTGTTGTAACCATTTACTAAACCACAATGAAGAAGCATAGAGTACCAATCTATGTACTTTATGTCCGGTACTTAATTTATTAGTCATTCTGATCAGAGTACTTTATTTATGGATGGTAACCAATAAAAAAAACACCACAAAGCATCATATCCAACTACGAGAAGAGTTTCTTCAATGAGTACTTCATTTAAGTGTTATAACCATTCACTAGAACACAACGAAGAAGCATAGAGTATCACTCTAAGTGCTTCATGTCCGGTAGTTAATTTTTTAGTGATTCTGATTAGAGTACTTCATTTATGGAAGGTAACTATTAAAGAGTACACCACAATGCATCATATCCTACTATAACAAGTGTTTCTGATCAGAGTACTTCATTTATGAGTGGTAACCTTTCAAGAAAACGTTACAAAGCATCATATCTTACTACGAGAAGAGTTTCTTCAATTAGTACTTCATTTAAGTGTTATAACTATTCACTAAAACACAACTAAGAAGCATAGAGTATCACTCTAAGTGCTTCAAATCCGGTACTTAATTTATAAGTGATTATGATTAGAGTACTTTATTTATGTGTGGTAACCAATAAAGAAAACACCACAAAGCATAATATCCTACTATGAGAAGTCTTTCTGATCAGATTACTTCATTTATGAGTGGTAACCTTTCAAGAAAACACTACAAAGCATCATATCTTACTACGAGAAGAGTTTCTTCAATGAGTACTTTATTTAAGTGTTATAACCATTCACTAGAACAGAACGAAGAAGCATAGAGTATCACTCTAAGTGCTTCATGTTCGGTACTTAATTTATTAGTGATTCTGATCAGAGTACTTTATTTATGGATGGTAACCAATAAAAAAAACACCACAAAGCATCATATCCAACTTTTCGAAGTGTATCTAATTAGAGTACTTCATTTATAAGTTGTAACCTTTCAAGAAAACTCTACAAAGCATCATATCTTACTACGAGAAGAGTTTCTTCAATGAGTACTTCATTCAAGTGTTATAACCATTCACTAGAACACAACGAAGAAGCATAGAGTATCACTCTAAGTGCTTCATGTTCGGTACTTAATTTATAAGTGATTCAGATTAGAGTACTTCATTTATGGAATGTAACTATTAAAGAGTACACCACAATGCATCATATCCTACTATAAGAAGTGTTTCTAATCAGAGTACTTCATTTATGAGTGATAACATTTCAAGAAAGCACTACAAAGCATCATATCTTACTACGAGAAGAGTTTCTTCAATGAGTACTTCATTTAAGTGTTATAACCATCCACTAGAACATAACGAAGAAGCATAGAGTATCACTCTAAGTGCTTAAAATCCGGTACTTAATTTATAAGTGATTCTGATTAGAGTACTTCATTTATGGGTGGTAACCATTAAAGAGAACACCACAAAGCATCATATCCAACTATTCGAAGTGTATCTAATTAGAGTACTTCATTTATAAGTGGTAACCTTTCAAGAAAACTCTACAAAGCATCATATCTTACTACGAGAAGAGTTTCTTCACAGAGTACTTCATTTAAGTGTTGTAACCATTTACTAAACCACAATGAAGAAGCATAGAGTACCAATCTATGTACTTTATGTCCGGTACTTAATTTATTAGTGATTCTGATCAGAGTACTTTATTTATGGATGGTAACCAATAAAAAAAACACCACAAAGCATCATATCCAACTATTCGAAGTGTATCTAATTAGAGTACTTCATTTATAAGTGGTAACCTTTCAAGAAAACTCTACAAAGCATCATATCTTACTACGAGAAGAGTTTCTTCAATGAGTACATTATTTAAGTGTTATAACCATTCACTAGAACAGAACGAAGAAGCATAGAGTATCAGTCTAAGTGCTTCATGTTCGGTACTTAATTTATAAGTGATTCTGATTAGAGTACTTCATTTATGGGTGGTAACCATTAAAGAGAACACCACAAAGCATCATATCCTACTATGAGAAGTGTTTCTGATTTGAGTACTTCAATTATGAGTGATAACAATTAAAGAAAATTCTACAAAGCATCATATCTTTCTACGAGCAGAGTTTCTACACCGAGTACATCATTTAAGTGTTGTAACCATTCTCTAAAACACAATGAAGAAGCATAGAGTACCACTCTAAGTGCTTCATGTCCGGTAGTTAATTTTTAGTGATTCTGATTAGAGTACTTCATTTATGGAAGGTAACTATTAAAGAGTACACCACAATGCATCATATCCTACTATAAGAAGTGTTTCTAATCAGAGTACTTCATTTATGAGTGATAAATTTCAAGAAAGCACTACAAAGCATCATATCTTACTACGAGAAGAGTTTCTTCAATGAGTACTTCATTTAAGTGTTATAACTATCCACTAGAACAGAACGAAGAAGCATAGAGTATCACTCTAAGTGCTTCGTGTTCGGTACATAATTTATAAGTGATTCTGATTAGAGTACTTCATTTATGGGTGGTAACCATTAAAGAGAACACCACAAAGCATCATATCCTACTATGAGAAGTGTTTCCGATTTGAGTACTTCAATTATGAGTGATAACAATTAAAGAAAACTCTACAAAGCATTATATCTTTCTACGAGCATAGTTTCTACACCGTGTACATCATTTAAGTGTTGTAACCATTCACTAAAACACAATGAAGAAGCATAGAGTACCATACTATTAGCTTCATGTCTGGTACTAAATTTATTATTGATTCTGATTAGAGTACTTCTTTTTGAGGTGGTAACCAATAAAGAAAACACCACAAAGCATCATATGCTACTATGAGAAGTGTTTCTGATCAGAGTACTTCATTTATGAGTGGTAACCTTTCAAGAAAACGCTACAAAGCATCATATCTTACTACGAGAAGAGTTTCTTCAATGAGTTCTTCATTTAAGTTTTATAACTATTCATTAAAACACAACGAAGAAGCATAGCGTATCACTCTAAGTGCTTCATATCCGGTACTTTATTTATAAGGGTCCGTTTGTCATTTCAAGGAATAGAGCTAGGATAGCTAAAAAAGTATAAAAGAGCTAGAATAGTGTGATTTTGGAAAAGTGGTAGAAAAGTGGTAGAAAAGACTATTCAATGTTGTTTGGCACTTGTGATTTGGAATAGAATAGTTGAAGGGTGATATTAAGACTAATAATATAATTATTATATTATAATAATAATATTATATTATTATAATAATATTATTATATTATTATTAAATATTATATTATTATAATATAATAATAACAATAAATATAATATTACTATAATAATATAATGATATTATAATAATATCACTATAAAAATATAATAATATTATTATAGTGTAATAATATTATAATAATATATAATAATATAAAAATATAATAATATATAATAATATAATAATTATATTATAAAAATAATATTATTATATTATTATAAAACACCATTAAATAAAACACCACAAAGCATCATATCCTACTATTAGAAGTGTATCTCATCAGAGTACTTCATTTAAGAGAGGTAACCTTTCAAGGAAACTCTACAAAGCATCATATCTTTCTACGAGAAGAGTTTCTTCACCGAGTACTTAATTTAAGTGTGGTAACCATTCATTAAAACACAATGAAGAAGCATAAAGTACCACTCTAAATGCTTCATGTCCGGTACTTAATTTATAAGTGATTCTGATTAGAGTACTTCATTTTTGGATGGTAACCATTAAAGAGAACACCACAAAACATCATATTCTACTATGAGAAGTGTTTCTGATTAGAGTACTTCATTTATGAGTGATAACTATTAAAGAAAACTCTACAAAGAATCATATCTTTTTACAAGAAGAGTTTCTTCACCGAGTACATCATTTAAGTGTTGTCACCATTCACTAAAACACAATGAAGAAGCATAGAGTACCACTCTAAGTGCTTCATGTCGAGTACTTAATTTATTAGTGATTCTGATTAGAGTACTTCATTTATAGGTTGTAACCATTAAAGAAAACACCACAAAGCATCATATCCTACTATGAGAAGTGTTTCTGATCAGAGTACTTCATTTATGAGTGGTAACCTTTCAAGAAAACGCTACAAAGCATCATATCTTACTATTAGAAGAGTTTCTTCACCGAGTACTTCTTTTATGTGTTGTAACCATTCACTAAAACACAATGAAGAAGCATAGAGTACCACTCTATGTGCTTCATGTTCGGTACTTAATTTATTAGTGATTCTGATTAGAGTACTTTGTTTATAGGTGGTAACCACTATAGAAAACACCACAAAGCATTATATCCTACTATGGAATGTGTTTATGATCAGAGTACATCATTTATGAGTGGTAACCTTTCAAGAAAACATTACAAAGCATCATATCGTACTACGAGAAGAATTTCTTCACAGAGTACTTCATTTAAGTGTTGTAACCATTCACTAAAACACAATGAAGAAGCGTAGAGTACCAATCTATGTGCTTTATGTCCGGTACTTAATTTATTTGTGATTTTGGTCTGAGTACTTTATTTATGGATGGTACATCATTTATGGGTGGTAACCATTAAAGAAAACACCACAAGGCATCTTATCCTACTGCAAGAAGTGTTTCTTATCTAAGTACTTCATTTACGGGTGGTAACCATTAAAAAAAACACCACAAAGCATGATATTCTATTATGAGAAGTGTTTTTTATCAGAGTAATTCATTTATGAGTAGTAACCTTTCAAGAAAACTCTACAAACCATCATATCTTAGTACGAGATGAGTTTCTTCACCGAGTACTTCATTAAAGTGTTGTATCCATTCACTAAAACACAACGAAGAAGTATGGAATACCACTTTAAGTGCTTCATGTTGGGTACTTAATTTATAAGTCGTTCTGGTTAGAGTATTTCATTTATGGGTGGTCACCATTAAAGAAAACAACAAAGCATCTTACCGAACATATATGGATCCCTTTGGCAAGGTGTTGTTCCAACTCATAGATGCTTGCTTCAATCTATATATGGATCGTGGAAGCTTGCATATCTTTTCTGCATTGTTTGGATCTACAAAATCCAAAAGTTGTGTCATATGCACAAGCTCCTCTAAATCACCATTTAGAAAGGTTGTTTTGAATGCATTTGTCATATTTTATAGTCGACCAATGCTAAAAGAATTCTGATAGACTTGAACATAGCAACAGATGAAAAAGTCCCGCCATAATCAACTCCTTAAATTTGATGGTATCCTTTCGCAACCAACTGTGCTTTTACACAGTCAAGTTTTCATCCATGTCAGTCTTTCTCTTGAAGACCCACTTGTTCTCAATGGGTTTGACCCCTTGAGGTGGAACAACCAAATTTCAAACATGATTGTCATATATGTATTTCATTTCGGATTTCCTGGCTTCTAGTCATTCATCGGAGTCAGGCCTATCCATCGCTTCATTATAAGTCATGGGATCTTTGGTATCCAATACCGTCATCTCATGAAGACTCATATACCTCTCTAGTGCATGTACTATACTTGGGGAATTCGTAGGATAGGCTCTGGAGCCTCTTAATGAGCTTCTTATCGAGCAAGCTCTTCTACAGGATGTGCCTGTGGAGCCTGAGATGGTGGTTGGACTTCTTCCTCAACTATTTGAGGTATGAGTTCAGTCTTGCTCCCACTAGCCTTAGTGTCTATCACTAAAGGCTCATAAGCACTCCCTTGAAATTCTTCAAGATATATCTCACTCTCATTATTCTTTTTTGAGAGAAATCTTTCTCTAAGAATACTGCATGCTGAGCAACAACAACCTTCTTCTCGAATGGATATAAAAATAATATTCTCGAGTTTCCATAGGATAACCTATAAAGAACATATATATGATTTTGGTTCAAGCTTGTCGGATATCAACCTCTTGACATACAACTGACATCTCCAAATTTCAAGAAAAGACAACTTTGGGACCCTTCCAACTCATATCTCATATGGTGTCTTCTCAACAAATTTATGGAACCTTGTTTATAATAAAAACGACGATTTCAAGCACATACCCCAAAGGTTTAAAGGCATGCTAGTTCAAGTCATCATGAAATGAACCATGTTTAGCAAAGTTATGTTCCTCATTTCAGATACGCCATTCCATTGTGGCGTTCTTGGAGGTGTGAGTTGTGAAATAATTTCACACTCCCTAAGATAAGCTTGAAACTACTAACTCAAGTACTCGTCACCTCGATCAGATTGGAAGACTTTGATATTTTTATTGAGTTGGTTTTCAACTTCATTTTTTAATTCTTTGAACTTTTTAAAAGATTTACTATTGCCTCATTAAGTAGATATACATGTATCTACCTAAATAATTGATAAAGGTGATGAAGTATCTAAATGCTCCTCTTGCACAAGTGCTCATAGGTCCACATACATCACTATGTATAAGACCTAATAAATCACTTACCTTCAAACCCTGACTGGTGAAAGATGCCTTGGTCATCTTACCAACTAAACAAGGTTTGCACGTGTTCAATGACTCAAGGTCAAGATCACCAAAAAGTCATGCTTCTTGTAATTTCTTAATGCGACTCTCGTTTATATGACCTAAGCGATGATGTCACACTTAAACTCTCATGTGAAGACTTGAGTCGTTTGTTATTGATGTTATACATGGACATTTCTAAATCAAGCAAGTATAGATTATTCTTTAAAATAGAAGATCCATAAAACAAACTATCTCTATAAATAGATCAACACTTTTCTTTATTATGAAATAATAACCAATATTGTCTAAACATGAAATATAGATAATGTTTAGTGAAATAGAAGGTACGAAATAAAAGTTGTCTAGTTTGAGTACTAGTCCACTTGACAAACATAACTTAACGCATCATATGACTATAGCTACAACACCTGCCCCATTTTCGATGCGTAGTTGTACTTCACCCTTATTTAGCGTCCTCCTCTCACTTAGTGCATGTACATTGGAACAAATATGAGCATACATTTTGGTATCCAATACCCAATCAGAAAGTGAAGTGGCTAAATTTATCTCAATAACTATACCTGAGGTGGATGGAACATTTTCCTTATAATTAAAACAACACATATTATATACATATGACATATGTTTTATTAATACATTTTTCTTTAATCTTTCATATGGTGTGATCCTACGAGATTCCATCAATATGGTAATGAAATTACACATTATAATTTCATAAATTAATGATACAACTAGTCATGGTATATTGATTATCCAAATGATATGGATGAAAAAGCACAATGCATCTTCACGATCCCTGTAATATTAAAATGGTATTGTGTCAATTCTTTGCCACATGATATCAAAATAATTTCAAGGTAAAAATGTGTCATCCTTGCTAATTATTCTTTCTTAGCTTTCTAAAGTTTAATTATGATATGATTATCATATAATCATATTGCATGCACATAATACAAACTTTATCAAGGAGTCAGAAGATATCATCATCTATATCATATATAGATGCTAATGATATCTTGATGTGTATAGTTCCTTCGCACAAGTCATACACATTGCAGTAACCGTTTGTATATAGTTAAAATGAGCATTGGCAGTACCAACGATATATATTTTTCATGTAGAAAATATAAACATCTCAACCTTAGAATTCAGGGCACAAATAAAATATCAATGACATGTAAAACAATTCACGTGATATTTCATTTTGGATTTGTCTAGTGTTATACATCTCCATGTATTCACTTGTGTGATTAGATCGATAACTTATTATCGAGTTTCCTGTAGAACTTGGTCAACATCAAACTCACACACTACTCCTTGCTAACTACCAAGACCATAGACATTTAGAGTAATCATATTTATTTTCTTGCTGGAGTTCTTCAATTCAAGGCATCAACTCAAATGATCTACAAAATATAATAACCCAAGGAACAAAATGATGAAATCATTCACAACTAAACTAAAATTATCAAATATATGACTCGAGTCTTGGACATCAATACTAACAATAGGTTCATTAGGAATCTCATCGAACACCTCTCTTTCTATATATATGTTACAAGACAATCATTCATTCAAGCATCTCTCATTCTATTTCTAAGTTTTGTTTTAATGAGATTCATTGTGGAGAATGATCGTTCGACGGATGACGTTGCCACCGGTAAAAACAATTCTAGTTTGAGAAGTAAGTACACATACGGAAAGGTTAACTTTTTATGTCTCAACTATTTTTTTATATAACTCGTTGAGATCTAGTATATAATCTGGATGATATTGCATATTTGAGGTCGGATTCCTGGATCTGATGGAGGATTAAATACATTGAAATCAATTCGATTGAATTTATTTGATCCTCGATTAGATGTGTTGTCCAAACTCACCATGATCCAAACTAAAATTAAACAAACATATATAATCAATCATTTAATCCTACCACTGCGCTAGGCGGGTCGGGTAAGAGGAGTTGCAGAATGGCGTCGGGACAAAAAAGTTGCGTCGAGAAGGGAAGGAGTCGCGATCTCTGTCAAGAGGGAAGGAAATTGCTAGCGAGAAGGAGAAAATCCTTATATTTTTTTGAGATGGTTCTTTGTATTTTTTTATTTTTTATTATTCATTGCACGTTTGCTTACAACACACACTTATAAAGAAATCAAAAAATAAAACTTGAAAATCTTTTAAAATAACATCTGCTGAACTTGAATTTCAGACCTTCATTATGAAAGTTTTGTGTTTTGTATCTTACCACTACACTAAATAATACTTGAGTGTATTTTTTCTATTTACAAATCGATCTTATACAAAATAATATTTTTTTCAGCTAGACCCCTGACATCTCCCATGGTATGTAAAACTGGATAAGAAGTTTTCCCGGGAAAAATATCTGCTTTTCTTTTCCGTCGTATTTACAAGAACCCGGGAAAAATTGACACGTCGGAGAACACGTATCCACAACAGAAAGCCAAAACTCTTCTTCTCTACTTTAACCTATCAATCAACGCAGCGGGTCATATTAACCTTCATCAGATAACCCGCAACTCAAATATATACAATAAATTCCAAATAACATCCTACTAAAATGAACAGATAATGAAGCAGTGGCTCCATCCCCTCGTTATCCCGTTCTTTGAAATTCCCACCTCACTCTCTCCCTCTTTCTCTCTCTATCTCTCTATCACTAACTCAAATGGAACGGAGCATCTGCCCCAAATCCAAAGGCCTTATATCTTCCTTCACCTCCCCCACCTCTACTTCATCTACAGTCTCTTTCTCTCCTCCATCCTTCACTCGAAGAGAGCTTCTGTGCGGTTCCGGACCTCCACGCTTGCGATCTAGCTACAACTGTAGGAAATCAGGGTTCCGTACTCGAATTCCCAGAAGTTCGTTACAAGATTCAATAGTAGAGAGATACTTTGCTGCCATTTCCGCTGCGGCAACTGCTGTGGCTGCTATCCGGGTGGTCTTTCTATACTATGTTGATCAAAGGAGCCTTGATTCCCCTGTTGAGGTGTGGATTTTATTTAATTGCATAATGCAGTAATTCTAGTTGTAGGGATACGGAGTAGGTTCGTAATCTTGTAAATTGAAGTGTCAGGCGTCGTTTGTATTACAAATTTACAATGAGTGACAATTTGGATTTTGGGGAGGTTCAATATAGACATGGTAATGGACGACATTAGTAGTGATAATGAACTCATGACCAAGAAAATTGTCCGAGAGAACTTATTAATTAATTAGGGTCACAATTAATTTGAAAACAATTTTACCTTGACATGGTAAAGGTTCACTAAAGATGCCAATGTGTTATGTAAAATCTATTTTCTGTGTTATTTTTCTTACTATCATTAAATGACTTCAAGTATGTTTCGTGTGGGGGCATCTGTTGCTTCACTATTGGTTCGTGATTTATTTGCCAGAATCATGGCTACAGAAAGCATTTTCATCGAGCTGTTAGTAATAGATAGAATTACAAATATATTGATAGGATAACTGGCATTGCTTTCGATTGGTCCAAATATGAAATGCCATTCACCAAGTTCAAAAAAATGATATTAGCAAGACGTGTTGTAACTCTCTGCTGTAATCGATTCAGATTGAGGAACCTTTTAAAACTATAGAGACTAGTGAATCAATCAAGCAAGATCTAGAGACAATTACAAATCATGAAATTCATATTGATGATGTGAAGGAGATTTATATTGAAGCTGATACTCCTACGTTTGAATTGCCTACGACCGTACAAGATTCTGACATCACTAGTGTTGTACCACCTGTGGAAGACATTGTAGAAGAAACCAGTGAAGAAATTTTAGTTTCTAGTTTGAAGGAAGAATCTGAAATGAGAGGGGTATCAAAAAGTTTAATTTCAAGAAATGCACTTCAATTTGCTGTTTCTGGGGCTGAACGATCATCTCCTGGTAGATCAGGTTAGATCTGTATTAGAGGTTTTTTTCACATTTGACATGTTGCATGAGTTCATCTGAAATTATGTCTCAACTGATTCAAAAGGTTTTTAGTTTATATCTTAATGTTATATTTTGTTAATGCATGATTTATAAATTAAATTAAAAATAAAACAGAGTACAAGCAAGGGAGAGCTACTGTTGCTTGTATGAATGAAGGGCCTCCGAGTAAAGAGAAAAAACCTGAGAGATCATACCAGTTGAACCAAACTGAAGGAAGAAATGGTTCTCCTATTACAAGCAATGGAAAATTTACCAAGTATACTCGAACAAATAAAACCCATTCAGGAAATAGTGATCGACCAGCATATTTATATACCTACAGCCATTTCTTGAGAGATGGAAGGTACAATCAATCCTATTTTAACTTTTCTGTAATTTAGATAATGTATATAAAAATCACAAGGAATAAATAATAAATTTTATTCATAAAAAATGTTGATCAGGTTACGGGATTGTGTAGATTTGCTGGAGAGCATAGATCGTGAGGGAATTCTCAACATGGACAAGGTAAGCGTTTAACTTTATTTGTAGGGCTTAATTAGTCATAAAGTTGATCAATTGAATAAATTTCAGGTTCATCATGCGAGCTTCTTCAATGCTTGTAAGAGTAGAAAAGCTGTAAAGGAGGCAATTCGGTTTGGAAGATTAATAGCGTACCCTAGAATGAGTACTTTCAATATGCTTTTGTCTGTATGTGCTAGCTCAGAAGATTGTGATGGTTAGTCCAATCTTGTTACTTCCAAGTAATTTATTCAGTTCTCTTCTGATGAAATATTTGAAATAATTTACCATTGTAGGAGCTTATGAAGTTATGTTGATGCTAAAGGATGCTGGGCTTCAACCAGATTGCAAGCTTTACACTACACTGATATCTGTCTTTGCTAAGAGTGGAAAAGTCGATGCCATGTTTGAGGTACATCTGCTGATCAACTACTCTGCCATTATAACATAAATTTGAATTTTGCGTTTGACTACTACACTTGATTCAATCAAGCTCCTCAACAATATTTTTATTTTGTGTGTGTTCAACTATCACCTTGAAATTTTGGTACCAGTTCAATTAGGCCCTTATTATTAGTTAAAAATGAAGTACAAAACATTACAAGTTGACATCTTTTGTGAGTGGTGTGAGGTTTCTAGAGTGTGTAGTCCTACTTAATTATTTCGTAACTATTGTTGATAATTACTAACTTATTGAAGGTAATAATTAAACAATACCAAAATTTTAGGCACTTAGTTGGACAGAGATACCTTTAGAGTTTTAATAGAATAATGTACAACACTAAACCGCCTGATTGAATGGAGTCAGTTAAAACTGGATACCTGTTGGTCAGGACTCACCAGCGCTTGGAGCTGAGGCTTATCCAATTGTGCAATAGTTGAAGGTCAAAATTAGACTTTCCTATTATTATAAGAGACCGGCGTGTATGAAATATATTGAGCATTTATTTTAGGTATTTCATGAGATGGTAAATGCTGGTGTTGAGCCCACTGTGAACACATATGGTGCACTTATTGATGGGTGTGCCAGAACTGGACAAGTTGCAAAAGCTTTTGGCGCCTATGGAATTATGAGAGCTAAGGTATATAGCTTTACATTTCTTCTCGTGCTCGCACAAATTCCGGACATAAATTCATAACTTGTGCTCATAATCAGTGGTTTGTGTCCATTGTTTAAATTCTATCTGACAATTAAACAGTTTAAGCTCACAAAACTGCTTGGTAAGCTTAAGAACAACTCTAGCTTTACATATATAGTCACTTGGTAATATGAATTATCCATAAGGACAATTAACAGTTGATAAAATAATAAATAGGGACACCACAACAGCTCTTTGAAGTCTAAAAAGCTCTTGGATGGTTTATGTTAAGATGTTGAGTAAATGTTCTCATTGTATCAAGTAATATATAACATAAAATTCTAAAGGAATGACCAAATTTCCCTCATTTTCATTGAAGCTACAGATTGATCATCACAATTGCTATGAATGCTCTATTAAGGTTACCAATCACAAAATGCAATAATTTGTGATCTTACTTACCAGTTGCATCAACTGGTGGCAATTTTTGTCCATTCAATGAGACACCAAACAGGAATTGTATTAGTTCAATTTGCAAACATATCAGAATGATCTTGATTCCTCCAACTAAGATCATTCACCAAGGCTAAAAAGGAAATAACATAAAAGGAATTCGATTGTGCTTATATGTATAGCAAAGTCATAATTCTTACGGCTGAGAAAAAAGATATTCTAAGTCACTTTGTTTCAATTAGGGAAAAATGACATGAAAAAGTAACCAAAATGGCCTTAACTTGGGGACAACTATTATTGGACCTCTTTGATAGGATATAACTTGGGTGTTATCCCCTTTTTAACCCCCAGTTATTCATATACATGTTGATTGGGATTGAAGAGATAAGACTTATATCCTCTCATTGTTGTGATTAATATAAGATTAAATTGGTCATTCTAATTTTTTATGATTTCTCCTAGAGTTAAAATAGAGGTTTCCCTAAATAATTAGAACAAATACTGTCAAGTAGAAATAATACACTTTTCATGCCAATTCGAATATTTTCCCATCATAATTCCTTCTCTTCCCATAAATTAGACGTAATTAGTTATTCTTAATGAGGGTGGTGTTTGCAGTAGAATGTGCAGCCAGATCGGGTGATCTTCAATGCTCTGATAACAGCATGTGGCGAATCTGGGGCTGTTGATCGTGCTTTTGATGTCTTGTCAGAAATGCTTAATGAGCCCAAACCCTTCTTACCCGACCATGTAACAGTCGGTGCTCTTATTAAAACTTGCACTCAAGCTGGGCAGGTACTGTCATAGTAACATCCTCTTTATTTCTTCTTATTATAAATTTTATTTTTCAAAGAAGACCTGATCCTGCAAGTTTACCTTCTGTGATAATTTATCCAAAATCAATATTGCTTTGTGGCATTTATTATTCTCTTCAGAAAATACTTACGGTGTAACACCTATTACAAGCTTGTCTCCATTGTTAAAAATGTAATACTGTGGTTATGCTTACAAGGTCAATCGGGCCCGAGAGGTGTATAAAATGCTAGATGAATACAATATAAGGGGTACAGTGGAAGTCTATACAATTGCTGTTAGGAGTTGTAGCTTGAACGGAGATCTCCAGTTTGCACTTGAAATATACAATGACATGAAAAGTAAGGGTATTCGACCAGATGAGGTAGCTGTTTTTTTTTCTTTAATTCCTATACTTGATATTTTTTAATTATATTTTTGAGTGAGAATACGGTGCTTGCGGCTACATATCTCAAATTTCAAATGACACATGGCAAATCCGAACCGTTGAAAACATTGTTCATACTAAAATCTAATTAGGAACCAAAATTTTCAATTTTAGGAATTTATTTACTATTTTATCAGATGAGTTAAAAATTAATTAAATTGGAGACATCTGTAATCGTGAGATGAATGCATTTTCATCCATCCGATAAAATAGTAAAAGTTTCTAAAAAATTGAAAATTTTGGTTACTAAGTAGATTTTAGTATGAACAATATTTTCAAAGGTTCAGACCGGCCATTTGCACTTCAAAATTTGAGATGTAGCCGCAAGCACGATAGAGCTCGTGCTTGCGCAAGCACCACAAGTTTACTCATATAATTTTGTCTAATATCTTTGCACCCAATTCAGATGTTTCTTAGCACACTTATTGATGTTGGGGGGCATGCCGGAAAAATAGAAGAGGCATTTGAAATCATGCATCAAGCAAGAGAAGAAGGGATAAGAGTCGGAATTGTCTCTTATAGTTCTCTAATGGGTGCTTGTTGCAATGTATATTCACTCTCGTCCATATAACCTAAACATGAACTTTTTCTATTTATTGTTTAATTCTTTGGTTGATGGTAAGGGTTTTCAATCTCAGATACGTGTATTTTTTTTATTTATTTGTTGGAGGTAAGTTACAGGGATACCTTTAATCCTTGTGTACCAGTACTTTAAGGTCCAGCAATGGTATACATAACTTATTACCAGTACAATCTGTATCAGTTGAGAAGTCAAGATTGCTACATTTGGGATATACTTTGATTTTAATTAAGTTGTAAAAGGTCTAACACCGTTGAAACATTTTGTTGTTTTAGGCAAAAAACTGGGAAAGAGCCTTGCAGCTATTTGAGGAGATTAAGTCGAGGAAAATAACACCAACTGTATCTATGATGAATGCTTTGATAACTGCCTTGTGTACATTGCTATCCCTATCTTTAACCTTATTGAATTTTTCACCTAGCAAGATACCTGTATTTTTTTTATATCTACACATTTCCCTTTGGGATTTCTTTGTATTGAATTAATCTTACTGAATAATTTTCAGGTGAAGATGGACAAATTCTTAAATCAATTGGGATTATTGATGAAATGAAGGAGGTTGTACAACCAAATGACATCACATATAGTGTCCTTATCATTGCATGTGAAAAGTATCACTTCATAGCTTAACCTTCTGTTTTGTAAAATTTGAAATCTTCAACATTTAGTTGAATCAAATAATCACAATGCACGTTTTATAGGCAAGGTGAAGCAGATATGGCATTTGAACTTTTCGAAGAAGCCCAAGCACGTCAAGTTGCTATTACTTCAACTCTATGTGGATGTCTGACTGGTATGAAGCCTCAAGTAATTTTAATCCCTTTTCATAAAATGTTTTTTGGTCAAGTTAAAAATGAATTCTAAAACAAGTTTCAATTTCGTAATTCACAGGTTTGTGTCTACAGAAATATGATATGGAGTGCTCCCTTGACAATGTAACTGTAAACTTTGACTCTGGGAAACCACAAATCATTAACAAATGGTAGGTGTGTCAATTTAAACTAAGAGGAACTCCCATTTTATTTCTTGTTATTTCACAATTCATGATATTTTTAAAGGCAACACCTGAACTGGTAGGTAGATGGCATTGAGAGGCCATCTTCTTGTCTGTGGTTTCTTCGTTCTTTTTCTTCCCAACTGTCTTTTTTTCTTTAATAATTGCAGGACATCACTCGCATTAAGTATATACCGTGAAACAATCTCAGCAGGCGTTGAACCAAAAGTGGATGCATTGTCTCAAGTATTAGGTTGCATGAAATTTCCTGGTGATAATGTGTTGAGAACTAAGTTGATTGAAAGTTTAGTTCTTGGATTTGATGTTTCAAATGGACCTAATATTAGCTCCTTATTGGATGGATTTGGGGAATATGACCCCCGCTCATTTCACCTGCTTGAGGTGAGGAATTATAATATTTATAATATCGTCTGGTAAACTCTGTCTATGTTTTACCTAGCCAGTCACAAGCCGAAAGGAGAAAGGTTGTGATAGGTTTGGTGTGCTAACGTAAGAATTCAGCAAATCTTATGAAAATAAAAATCAATATGAGCTTTATTTATAGCCTACCCCAACATGTTATTTCTGGCCTTCACCAAATTAATTGGGATACAAGATTAACGTACATGATCTGCCTCTTCTTCTGTACTGGCAATCAACAACAACAACAAAGTATTTTGTCCCAAACAAATTGTGCTAGGCTAGAAATAAAGTCCATATCGGATTTCATCTTTATAAGATTGACTGAGTTTTTACGTTGGCTTGTCAATTCTATCACAACATTCCTCCTTTTCGGATTTGGGACCGGCTATGTAAAACATAGCATAGTTCTGTACTGATAATAGTTTGTTTAATCTATAAAATCTTGTGATGTAGGAAGCGGCTGCACTAGGGTTGGTGCCAAGAGTTTCTTTCAAAGATAACCCTTTGATTGTTGATATTTGCAATTTACAAACCCATGTTGCTCAGGTATTTTCTTTTAGAAGAAGCACGTGTATTTCAAATTGGTCGTCTCTTGAAGATATTTGATGAGTAGAGATTGATTTCAAATACAATACTTGGCTAAACTTGAAATTTGGTAGGTGTACCTTCTTACAATATTCAAAGGCTTGAAGAATCGACTAGCAGCTGGTAAATTATGCATCTTTGTTATTTGAATATTTGCAGATTTCGATTAGTTCTCATTGCAGAGGTTTATTTTTTTTATCTCACTCATTTAACGTATCCCTTAAATGGTAAAACACACACCATTTTGCTCCCTCCAATGTTTCCATCATTTTGCTTCTCCCACTGTTTCTAGAGTCAATATTGGATTTAAACATGTCTTCTTAAAAGAATAGTTCTGAAACCAAATATTTTTTTTCTGCATCTTTATGTGACAGCATTTATTTCATATATGCAGGTGCAATGCTACCAATTGTCACAATTCTAATTCCATTGGAATTAACCCAGTTCCAATATCAACAACAACAAGAGGAGAAAACAGTGAACATAGTTGGAAGGTTGGTCAACATTTTTTTTTTACTAGCACCCTTTTTTTTGTTATCCATTGTTAGTAAATAACCGCCTCTCTCTTTGAACTTTGTAATGTACATTCCATCAGCATATTACTCTTATCTATTTCTTTTTCCTAATTTGGTACCTCTAAATGTAGAACCGGACGAGCAGTTCTTTCCCTATTAAGGAGACTAGGAATCCGTTACCAAGGTGAAGAATCACAGGGGAAAATATCAATCAGTGGTCTTTCCCTAAAAAGGTGGTTTGAACCCAAAATGGATGAGAACTCCATTCTAGGAATCCCTGGATATACAATTCAGGGAATGGTTCCACTTCAAAATCGTCTTGGAAAGGGAATAAGTGACCAACAGAGGAATATTCGCAGTGGCATGAACATGTCTTTTGATGACCAAAGCACTTCAGAAAATACGGAAACAAAGTAGAATTACAAGTTTGTCAGATAAATATGCAAATGCTTTATCATCTCTTTTGATGATTAAAGCATTTCAGAAATTCAGAAATCAAATAATTTTGTTTTTCATATAAGTTTATGAAATAGATGAGGAACCTTTTTGTCAATCAAGATGAGATGCACCCCTTTCCCCAAACCAATTATTTTCTTATTTCCTTTGCAAATCTGTGGAATGAAACCTTTGTTAATTAATCTCCCACCTGACGTGTCAGGTCTAAATCACCTGACTCTCCTATCTTCTTCTCAGCTCAAGAATCGAATTCAAGAACTGAAGAACTCAGCTGATAATGGTTACGACAGTAATGGAAAAAACGAGAACAAATTGAGACAAATTGGATTTCTATTTCATAATCAGAACCGTTACAATGTCAATTCCCTTATATACGATCATGGCTCAAGAACCTGATCTAAACTATCCCTAATCAACAGCTCTAATCAATCTCCTAACGCCACGTCAGCTAACTAACCTCAACTAACTGAATTGCCTTTTACATTTATTTAATTCTCCGAATTAATTCCTAGCCGTTTGATCCTTGCTGCTTGATTAAGATGAAGGGAGCGGATGATTGATGTTTTTAATTGAACCGTGGGCCCATCTGTCAGCGACCCTCTTCCTTCTCTTTTTTTTTCTTCTTTGTTTGCTTCTAACGGCTATGAGCTGTAACAACTGTTACACTCCCCCTCCCTCGAAACGATTCTCGACCTCGAGAATAAACTCTGGAAACTTTTCTTTAATTGTTTGGTAGCTCTCCCACGATGCCTCTTCCGAAGTTTGATGCTCCCATTGAATCAAAACTTGCGGCTCTACTGCATTGCCTACCTTCTCCATTCTCCTGGCCAGAATTGCAGTTGGTTGAGCAATTTGAGGTGGTTGAATTCCAACTAATGGTATTGAAGGAGATACTGCCTGTCCTTGGCCAATTCTCGCCTTGAGTTGAGAAACATGAAACACCGGATGAATTGATGAATTTGGAGGCAATTGCAGCTTATATGCTACGGTACCTATCTTCTCAATTATCTCGTAGGGTCCAAAGAATTTGGGATTAAGCTTTTGATTGCGCATGCCCGAGATTGAGATTTGCCTATATGGTTGAATCTTCAAATAGACCCAATCACCCACACTGAATTTCCTTTCTGACCTTTTCAAATCAGAATAAAGTTTCATTCTTTCCTGTGCCTTCTCCAAATTACTTTTCAACTGTCGTACCACCTCTTCCCTACTTCTCAATGTCTCATTCACAGCTTCTATTTGACTCTTTGGAGTACTACCTATGGCCAATTGAGGAGCTTCATATCCATACATTGCTTTGAAAGGAGAAGATTTGATAGCAGTGTGATAGCATGTGTTATACCAATACTCAGCCATGGATAACCACTTATGCCATTGTTTTTGTTGGTTGAAACACATGGCTCTCAAGTAATGCTCTAAGCATTGGTTAACCCTTTCTGTCTGGCCATCTGATTGAGGGTGATAGGCGGTACTAAGATTCAACTTGACTCCTAATTTTTCTATTAATTCCCTCCAAAACCTGCTGGTGAATATGGGGTCCCTAACAGAAATAATTGTTTGTGGTAAGCCGTGTAACTTGTAAATATTATCCAAAAATGCTTATGCTACTGTTCTTGCAGTGAAAGGGTGAGATAGGGAGACAAAGTGTGCATATTTGGTAAAACGATCCACTACTACCACTATCACTTCCTTTCCTTCTGATTTGGGCAACCCCGTGATGAAATCAATGCCTATGCTTGTCCAAGCTTCCTCAGGGATTGGCAAAGGTTGAAGAAGGCCAGGGCTCAGCACATGCTCAGGTTTGTTCATCTGGCAATTGTCACACCTACTCACAAACTAATGCACTTCTTCCTTCAAGTTTGGCCAATAGAAATTCCTTTTTACCCTTTGATAAGTGGCAGTGATGCCCGAGTGACCTCCAATTGAAGATGAGTGCAACTCTTCTAATATATTAGTTCTCAAGTTCCCAAATTTGCCCACACAAATTTTGCCCTTTTTCCTAATTACTCCCTGATGCTGAGATAATGTAAACTCTCCCTCAGTTAGTATCCCATTAGGTTCCCTCTGATTATGCCCCTCTATCTTCTTAATTAACCCCTCAATCCATGCATCACCTTGATAACTATCCTGCACTTCATCCATCCATGTAGGTCTAAGTTCAGTTATGGCAGTGAGCTGATTTTCTTCTGCCGTTCCATCTGCTTTAGTTTCACCTTCATCTCTTCTTGAGAGAGCATCTGCCACAACATTCTCTTTACCCTTCTTGTACTCGATTGCATAATCAAGATCCAGCAGTTTGCTCAAAGCTTTGTGTTGTAGAGTAGTGTGAACTCTTTGCTCTAGTAGGTACTTTAGGCTCACATGATCAATTCTGATAATGAAATGGCTACCCATCAAATAAGATCTCCATTTAGTAACAGCAGCTACCAATGCCAGCAATTCCTTTTCATAGGTTGATAATGCACTATTTCTCTTCCCTAGCTTTTGGCTCATGAAAGCAGTTGGTCTGTTATCTTGCATCAACACTGCACCTAACCCTTCCTTACTAGCATCAGTCTCAATTGTGAACTCTTTGTTGAAATCAGGTAAGACCAGCACTGGTGCCTTAAGCATTGCTTCCTTCAATCTTTCAAAGGCTATTTGAGCTTCATGATTCCATGAGAAGGCATCTTTCTTGAGTTGTTCAGTGAGGGGTTTGGCTAAAATCCCATAATCCCTAATAAGTTCTCTGTAATAGCCAGTCAGCCCTAAAAATCCCCTCAAACCCTTGATGTTTCTAGGTATTGGCCATTCTTGCATGGATTGAATTTTCTTTGAATCTGTGGATACTTCCTTCTTAGAGATTATATGGCCTAGGTACTCAATCTCCTTCACTGCAAAAGCACATTTGGATTCTTTCACATACAGTTGGTTCTTTAATAATACTGTGAGCACTTGTTTCAAGTGATTGGCATGAGTATCAAGGTCAGGACTGAAAACCAAGATGTCATCAAAGAATACTAACACAAATTTCCTCAGATAGGATTTAAATACAGAATTCATTAAATGTTGAAAGGTTGCTAGTGCATTGGTGAGTCCAAAGGGCATCACATTGAACTCATAATGGCCTTCATGGGTTTGAAAAGCTGTTTTGAACCTATCCTCCTCATGTATCCTGATTTGGTGGTATCCAGCCCTTAAATCCAGCTTGGTGAAGTACTCAGCACCTTTCAATTCACCTAGCAGATCATCAATGATCGGTATAGGGTATTTATTCTTGATAGTATTCTCATTTAACCTTCTATAATCAATACACATGCGCCATGACCCATCTTTCTTCTTTACAAGCAATACTGGTGAGGAATAGGGACTAGTAGAAGGCTGGATGAAGGAGTTTTTAAGCAATTCTTCAATAATTTTCTCAATTTCTTGTTTCTGGAAGTGGGAGAATCTGTAAGGCCTCAGTGCTATGGGTTTGGCATCTTGTCTCAAAGGAATTTGATGGTCCACAGCTCTACAGGGAGGTAAATTTCTAGGTTCTTCAAAGATGGCCTTAAACTCTTTCAGCAAAGCAGTGATCAAAGGAGGAACTTGTCTCTTTTCTTCATTTTCTTTTGAATCGATTTTGAACAAATGTGCTACAAAGACTTGATGTCCCTTCTTTTCTTCACTCTCTAAATCAATCTGGTGCTCACACAACTTAACCTCAGCCCTCACTTCTTCTATTTGCAACCTAACTGGCCTTTCTTGATACTGAAAAAGCATGGTACCCTTTGACCAATCTACTGTCATTAGGCCTGTTGAAGCTAACCAATCAATACTCAAGATTAGATCATACCCAAGTACTCTCATGACCCTCTTATCTGCCTGAAACTTTTGCCCTTGTAATGAAAAGGGTAGGTCTTTGCATAATTGGCAAGAGTTCATTTGGGTCCCATCAGCAATAGTAACCATCATGGGGTCAGTTTGAGTAGTATCTAGCTGTAACCCTTTGATTATTTCAGGATTTACAAATGAGTGAGTGCTACCACTGTCAATGAGGACACATATGGGCATATCTTTAACAAATCTCTTGAATTTGAAAGTTCTAGGCCAATGTGAACTATGGAGGATAGTAAGGGAATTTGCTTGAGTGCAGATAGTGATTCTGGCTGGGTCATCTGCCTCATAGTTTAATGGTTCATCTTCTATTGCACAATCGTTCACCTCCAGATCAGTATCTTCAGTATCTTCTTCTATGCCCATGGTATGAAGGGTCTTTGGGTTGCATTTATGCCCTATTTGCCATTTATCCAGACATCTGAAGCATAGCCCTAGTTTCTTCTTTTGCTCAGTAGTGAGAGTGGAATTGAATTTGTTTTGAGCGAGGGAGCTTTGATTCTGTTGAGAATTTGGGTATTTGTGTGATGGGTTGCTTCAGATTAGCTGTCTCATCCATCTTACTTCCAAAATCACCAAATCTTCTGTTTGGACCATGTACCAACCTTTGTTGATGTTGTAGCTTCCTGCTACCTCCTTCTAAGGCAACTTCAATCTTCTTAGCAAGGTTGATGGCTCTTGTCAGTGTTGAAGGTTCAAAAAGCAGCAAATTATTTCGAATTTCCTCCTTAAGCCCACTTATGAAATACCCCAAATAGAAATCTTCATGAAATATTTGAGTCTGACAAATCAATCTCGACTTTGCTCTCAAATAGTCCTTAGCATAGTCAGACACACAGCCACCTTGGGTTACTTGCCTGAACTGAAATATGGGGTTACCTTGGTTATCCCCAAAGAATTCAAGAGTTTCACTCACCATATCCTTCCAAGGTGGAATCTTTAATGAAATTTTTAGTGATCTATACCATTCCTTAGCGTCTCCACTGAAATTCATGGAAGCTAATCTTGTTTTCATCTCCTCAGGCACCTGGTACATCTCAAAATACTGCTCACAATCCTCCACCCACACAATTGGATTTTCACCATTGAAATTTGGAAAGTCCATTCTTGGTAGAAAGAACTTCTGAGACTGAGGGTAGACTTCACCTTGTTTAGATAGCTGCAACTCGTTTTCTCTAATCTTGATTGGTTCAGATGTGTGCTCTTTGCATTTATTGGCACTTGTTTCCCCCATATCTCCTTGATTCTGGAGCACTTTTTCCAAGAGGGTGGTGATCTTATCCAATCTTTCTTCTACCTTGTTCACTCTATCAGATAGTTCTTGGCTTGCCTTGCCCATTTCCTTTTGAAAGGTTTCAGATTTCGAGAGTCTGTTGTTGAATATGGCAAGATCAAGACTTGGGTCTTCTTCTTTCGTGTTGTGGTGACTGGTACCGCGGTTCTTGGCCGCCATGATTGCCTTCTTCGAAGTCTTCCCTAGCTTGCGAAACTTGGCTCTGATACCAACTTGTCAGGTCTAAATCACCTGACTCTCCTATCTTCTTCTCAGCTCAAGAATCGAATTCAAGAACTGAAGAACTCAGCTGATAATGGTTACGACAGTAATGAAAAAACGAGAACAAATTGAGACAAATTGGATTTCTATTTCATAATCGGAACCGTTACAATGTCAATTCCCTTATATACGATCATGGCTCAAGAACCTGATCTAAACTATCCCTAATCAACAGCTCTAATCAATCTCCTAACGCCACGTCAGCTAACTAACCTCAACTAACTGAATTGTCTTTTACATTTATTTAATTCTCTGAATTAATTCCTAGCCGTTTGATTCTTGCTGGTTGATTAAGATGAAGGGAGCGGATGATTGATGTTTTTAATTGAACCGTGGACCCGTCTGTCAGCGACCCTCTTCTTTCTCTTCTCTTTTCTTCTTCGTTTGCCTCTAACGGCTATGAGCTGTAACAACTGTTACATGACGCCTAAAATTACAGTTTATGTCACCATATGCTGAGTTCATTCTTTCAGCACAAAGAATTATCTAGAAAAGAAATGGATATTTCCTTGCATCAAACACGCAATTTACTCTTTCGATGCACTGACATACTTAGACATATCCATAGTTAAATCAGCTAATAAACCAAGGTTATTACATACAAAAGAAAGATAAAAGAGAGCACAACACGAGGAAACTAGTGCGTGAAAGCATAGAAGACAGTGCAAACATAAACAGCGAGAGCAGTCGTGACCAGGCCAATGAGACTTGCGACAGCACGGATTGCAGATTGGCTGCCACAGGAGAGCATCCCCAGCCGAATCTGAATCACATCCACCATAGATAGTAACAGAAAAATGCAACCCATGACTGACCCAGCTGCTGATGCCAGCATTCCCAAACGTAAAACTTTAGTGTTGATGTGCGCCCGTATTGCATCATGTGGGTCCTTGCTATTAATTAAGTTCATGGCTAGTTTTAGGCCTTGTGCAACCAGGCTTGAGAAAAGGAAGAAGCTGAAACTCACCACCTGATGAGATGATTGAAACAAAAATAAGTGCAAATTTCATGCATACTGATCCAATCACTCGGAGTACCTACACCCACAGCACTAAGATACATCATGCTGCTCTCTAAAATATAGGAATTATAACAAATGCCCTAGAAGAACTAAATTATCCAGTATATTTTTGAAGCAGAAGCATGTCGTTTCTTTACCTGTTCTTCCAAATGTATCAATACTGTTCTCTATCAATGTTCCCTCGATTTGAGAGACGGGAGCATCAGCTTTCATTACTTCCCTCAAGAAAAGTGGGAAGAGAGAGTACAGGTGGTATTTCCAATGAGTTTATTGGTTATATAATTATCAATCACGAGGGTATAAGTGACAGTTTTGCACTTTTCCAGACACTCGCACCCAAGAAGCTAACAGTTTAGAAAAGTATGGTGCTGATTGACAACGCACATTAAAAAACAATCTAGAAAGAAAATATTGTGATATATATAAGAAGTTAAGAACCAGTTAATTGTTGCCATAAGATGTGACTGTCAGATGTAAAGAAAGAGGCACAAACCACACCTTTCAGCCTAAAGTCCTAATTGTTCAAGTTGAACTAGAATCCTAATTCATGCATTCTAAGAGCAACATTTGCAACATATCTGAAAGGTAAATAACTATAAATAAGGAGCCGTCACCTCAAAGACGAGGAGGTTTCGGATGACATCAGGCCCAGCATCACATTCAGTGTGGTTGTCAGTGAGGCTGCGCTCACCTGGCGCTGTCAGGGAAAGCCCGACAAATACAGCGACAGTAAAAAGAGAATTGACATTTACCACCCCATCCAGTGCCGTCACATGTATACTTGTCGTACCACCATTGCTTAATGTATCGTTGTGGTTGGAATATTTGTGCTCTTCTTCAAATCTGGAGGATTAAGTGAGGTTTACTTAATCTCAGCTAACAAATTGCATTTTTTTTAAATAATTTCAGCATTCCATAGAAAAGGGAGAGGACAATGCAAAAATTGCACTGGAACCCTTCTATTCTCACTAATATTATGAAATAATCCTTAACATTTGCTTATAAATTGAGGAATTGTGCATTTGCATTCACTAAATCTTCTCTTTGCACAATTTCATTTTCCAGTTTTCAGATGGATGAAAAATTGAAGTGCAATACAAAATTGAGCTGAGACATCTTTAAAAAAGAAAAAAGAAATTGAGCTGAGACCAGAAAAGAGCAACCTGAATTAACAATAAATTATATAATTTTAATAATGACAATTAATACATCGACATGCACAAACCAAAAGTGCTAAAAAAATAGAATCGAAGCTCCTCCTCTTACTTTGTGATTTTGTCTGAAATAAATTCATTGAAACCCTCCAGATCTAGAAAATGACGATATCAATAAATAGATCAGAAGAAAGAGAGAGCTTACTCGTCCATAAATTGCAAGGAAATATCAAGAGCTTTCTGCGATTAGAAGCTTGATTTTCTCCTTTTTGCTATCCCCTAGCTTTCGAATCCCTTCGAATGGTAGATTGAAAATGTACTGCGGAGAGATTTATGACACTCGGGTCTCTAGCCCTGTAATTTCGTAGAGACGTGTGTGACAAGTAAATACTAATTATTGAAGTAAATATACGAACAAAAGTTATGTAGCTCGATCCAAGCAACATGTTATTTTCCAATCGTATGGAACCTAAATGTGAAAGCGATTGAGAATGGAGACGAGCCGTCCGATCAAATCAGAAAGTCGACATGCGCCTTGTAATCCAAAGATTGTGAAGCGTTCGATCAAACTCACGGTTCAGATTTACTAGTTCTTTGGTACCATGCACACTGACAAATCCAATATCACCAATCACTAGAGGTGGCGAGTAGGGAGAGATCAAAGCCACAGGGAGAGAGAGAGAGGACAATAAAAGTGGAGAGAAAATCGGTATAATGAGAGATAGTGAGATGAGGGAGTAGAAGAGAGAGGTAGAGATGAGTAGGTGAGAGAGAGAACAAATGGCAGGAGACCCTGACAGCTTCTGTCAGGCATTCAAAAAGAGAACAAATGGCAGGAGAGAGAGGGTTAGTGGGGGCGATTTTGTAGGATTTCACGTGCGAATAGAATAAAAATTAAAAAATTTATCCGATAACATCTATGATTATTTCATTATTGCTATGGTCTTTAACGTAGCTCTAGTCCTCTTCATTTCACCTTGAATTCGAAATAAGAACGGCGTCAAGTTCGTGCTAGCGTCCTCTTCGTCCGCTCTTAGCTTTATCGCCCGTTACGTAATCGATTGCTTAATTGATAAATATTTAGCAAATATTTAGAGGAAGAGAGAAAATTAAGTTTAAGTAGTAACCTCATCTAGATATGACATTTATAGGCTCTAAACATCATATAAATATTCTTCAAATTCCTTTAGAAATTAAGACATTAATGAAATTTAGACCGGCACATTAACTGCCGACTTTTCAGCACTAAAACTTTCATAACTTTCTCTGGAGAAATCCAAACGACCTCAAGTCTTCACCATTGGTTCTACACGTTAAGGGTTATAATTTGCATAGGTCATTTATCCAGATTGGTTATCGTTTGACCTTTCAAATTTCGGTTTAAAGGAGCCTTAAAATCCGATCAGAATTTGAGGATATTATGGAAATATTCTCTATCTTTTTATTTGTTAAATAAATTATATTGGCCTTTGGGCTTTAAATAAATTTATATCTCATATTATAATAATAATGAAACTTATATTATACTCATAATATACACTTTTCATAAATTTATTTTCCGCTAGGAAGTCACACCATGTGACATAATATTTTCATAATTCCAATATGTATCTTTATTTCATGCAACATGAAATCTCGTACATAGAAAATATATTAAAATATTTATTCTTGTATCATATTCAGTTGGTGTGACCTATGTTGAGGATCTATGTTATGTTGGCAATGAGATAAAATATTTTATTTCATAAACTGTAAGCGATATTCTAGCTATACATTACAGTTATCAAAATAACACAGATGTTTAGTAAATCTTTACAAAACACGATCCTTCTAGTAATGTTATCATTAACATTACTTGTGTCTATTCCTTGCCTTATGATATTTAATTATTATACAAAGTAGGACTGTGTCATCTTTGTATTATAATTGTTTCTTGGTTTCCATTAAGCTAATTATAAAATTATAAATGCTCTTAAATTATATTGAATCCATTTATAATTCTACTTTACTAAGGGGTTCACAAAATATCATTTCTCGTTATTGATGAGTGGCAATAATGTGACATATACCATTTTCTCACACAAGTTATATATAAAGAACTATTACTTTTATCACTACTTGTTGTAAGTAGCTTTTAATAATAATTACGTTATATATCTCTCATGTGAAAAAGATATATGTCTCTCAAACATTAATGACACAAACACAATCCTTATAATGCTTTTATCTATTATGTTTGTTTAATATATGAAACATTTCATATATTCGTGGTATTAAATGATAATCTTTTATCAACGTTTGCATAACTACAATATACTTTTAATATATGCATTAAAGCGGAAGTTGTAATTTCTTAATGTGTTTCTCGCTTATATGACCTAGACGATAGTGCCATAAGAGAATATTATTTCCATGAGATATTTTGAGTCTTTTGTTATTGATATTCAAAATATGTTTATTATTTACTTCAAGCAAATATAAGACATCCTTGAAAGATACTCATACATGAGTTTGAAATTGTAAACACATACCCATCCTTGTTCAAACATGACATGGATATAATGTTTTACATATAGATGGAACATAATAAACATTATTCAAATTAATTATTAAACCACTAGATAAATGAAGGAGAATCGAGCCAATGGCCATTGCTGAGATGCTAACACCATTGCCCACCTTCAAAGTGACTTCTCCTTTCTTGAGATGTCTTCTATCCACTAGTGCTATAATTGCATATGTCATTTGTTCAGATTGGTTATCGTTGGCCTTTCAAATTTTTATTTAAAGGAGCCTAAAAATCTGACCTGAATTTGAGCTCTAATTATGGATCTCTTCTCTATCTCTTTATTTATTAAATAAATTATATTGCGCTTTGAGCTTTAAATAAATTTATATCTCATAGTAATATTCTCATATTATTATAATATTGAAACTTATATTATACTCATAATGTACACTTTTTAATAAATTTATTTTCTCGCTAGAAAGTCACATCATGTGACATAAAATTTTAATATTCCAATATGCACCTTTATTTCATGCAACATGAAATCTCGTACATATAAAATATATTAAAATACTTATTCTTGTTTCTCGTTCAATTGATGTGACCTATGTTGATGATCTATGTTATGTTGGCAATAGGATAAACATTTTATTTCATAAACTGTAAGCGGTATTCTAGCTATATATTACAGTTATCCAAATAACACAAATGTTTAGTAAATCTTTACAAAACACGATCCTTCTAGTAATATTATCATTAACATTACTTGTGTCTATTCCTTGCCTTACGATATTATAATTATTATACAAAGTAGGACTTTGTCATCTTTATATTATAATTGTTTCTTGGTCTCCATTAAGTAAATTATAAAATTATAATTGCACTTCAATTATACTGGATCCATTTATAATTCTACTTTACCAAGGGGCCCACAAAATATCATTTCTCATTATTGATGCATGGTAATGATGCTCTTGACATATACTATTTTCTCGCACAAGTTATATATAAAAAATTATTACTTTTATCACTACTTGTTGTAAGTAGCTTTTAATAATAATTACGTTATACATCCCTCATGTGAAAAAGATACGTGTCTCAGTCTTAGAATCAAAGACACGATAAAAACATTAATGACACAAACACAATCCTTATAATGCTTTTATCTATTAGGTATGTTTAATATACGAAACATTTCATATATTCGTGTTATTAAATGATAATCTTTTATCAACGTTTGCAAAACTACAACGTACTTTTAATCAACACGATAGTCTTATATCGCACATTAGTATTCCTGCTAATATCCAAGACATCTAAACATTTTAGAGTTGTATATTCATTATATTTAGAGTTCTGCGGTTCAAGACCAAGTGCATCTTTTTGAACACATCTAAATATGAATATAAAACTCATGAAACAAGATGCGAATAACATTCAATGCATAAATATAACATAAAAGTAATCATCAAAAGATAACTTTTAGAATACAAATCTAACAGTTTTTTACGAGATGAAGAGAGAGAGAGGAGAGAGGGCAAATGAATGTATCCCTAGGGTAGTTTCCCCATATTAGGGGGTTTGGCCGAGAATCACAACAGTTTTAGGAAATCAAAGGTAGTTTTGAGAATACCATGGTTGGTTTTGTTCATTTTCTACATGGGAGGATCTTGCATGGCTCCTCATTTGTAAAAGTTTGTGTGGCGGGTTTCTGTTCGGGGTGAAACCCATCCAACGGGTCGGGTATGACTGAAGCACAAATACCAACTCATTTTTAGGGGATTGAGGTGTATTTTTGGGGTTAGTTATGGTAGAAATAGTGTGACCTTCCATATGGGATGTGATCGTTCTTAAAATGGGTCATGCAACTCGTTACGTGAAATTCTAACTGTATATTCGTTTTATTTATTTTGTTTATTTGTCTTTAGGGTTTAGAACTTCTAAATTAAATCTAAAAATATTTTAATTGAATTGGAATTATATTCTAGTTCAATTAAAATTTTATTGTATGAATTTTCAATCTTAACCCTCTATATTCTTTGTTCTAAGCTATTAATTAGTATTTAATTACTTGTAGTCTTATAAGTAGTTTAATTATTTGATTAAAAAAAATTTAGGAGACTAGTAACATTTTAAAATTATAAATTTATGATGTTTGTTTTAGTTTATATGTACATCAGGTATATTTATTTTATTTTATTCTCAAGTGTTCATTTATTTATACATGAAAATTCAATTGAACAAGTCTAAATATTTCGAAGTTGGTCGAAATTTTCTCATGATTCAGCAGTTTAAAATTTCACGGGTCTCGAGTTATGGGTCGTCTCAGGTCGATACAAGTCGGATCTCAAGTCATTAGGTGTCGCCTCGGATCAAGTTATAGATCGTATCGGATTGGATTTCGAATCGTCAGGTGTCGTTTCAAATCGAATTACATGTCATCTCGGTTCAGATCAGGTGAGATTCAAAATTTTTTACTTCATCAAAATATGAGATCCGATCAGATTTGAGTCGAATCATATCAAATAGATTTTTCGCGTCGATTCTACCTATTACGACAAACAAGACGAGAAATAGAATGATGCCCTCAATTATATATTGGACCTGGTCTATAATGGTCCACCGAACGTGGACTAGCGATGGACTGCGCAAGCCCTTAACCAGATGAGTTACACGTGGCGACATATAATAGGACGGATGTGATGCATTAAACGATAGCGCAAACAAAAGAAAAATAGAGAGAGAATTAGAGGTTGTGGCCTTGTGGGGTGTGAGTGTGACTGTTAGTGTGATGGCTTTACCAGTCGCGCTCCTTTGCCGAAGCTCCGAGAAGCTTCTAGAAGCCGCCTCCGGTGCATCCAATGCGGTGGTCCCGATGGCGGAGGAGGGAAGTCTAGAGCGGCCGAGGTGGTCGGGAGAGACGCCTCTGTCGAAGCTTGTTGGAGCTCTCATCTCCTTCAAACCACTGTACAATTTGATGAAGGTTGCCTCCAGACAGGTTATTATTAGGTCTCTCTCTCTCTCTCTGTCATAAGTCTCTCGATTTCTTTGTACCTTCTTGTTTTTTTTTTTACTTTTTGTATATAACATCCGCAAAGAGCATTGACAAGTATTGTTGTTGTTTGCATTTTGACAGCACAGCAGAGAAAGCAAGCGTACCATGGAGGGATATGTCCAAGGAGATTCTGGAGTCTGATGTATACCAAGTGTTTGATGAATTGCGCAACCCCAATTTGGTCTATCCTGATTGTTAGTTCTCTAATTTCATCTTGTTCTGAAGAGGAATCTGAATTTATTTTCTCTGAATTGACATATTTATCTGAATTTTGCATATAATTTCTGTTTGTTTATTATTTCTTGGCCAGATTATCTGAATCCATTTCATGCATATGAAGAAGGAAACTTATCATGGCTGGTACATAAAGTTCTTCTCTTGCTTATTGCATTAGATTCATTTGGAAGTGTGAAATGGAGAATGAATATAATCTATTTTCTCATAAAGGTTGTTTCATGAATTATAGATACTCACTCTGATTGGGTTCATACCTGTAGGAAAGATACATAAAAGTTGATGTGGTACCATTTTTGGCTTCCAATTTCTAATGATAATATATTTTCGGTACATTGGCTATGAGATCCTATTATTTCCTTAGCTTTTGTTATTCTTCCAATACTAATTGTACGAATCTATTTTCAAATTCTAATTATTAGGCAGCATCTGAGGCCGAGGCTGCAACAATGTCAATTGCAAAGAGAGCAATACCAGATGCATCTTCAATTGAAGAGGCAAGCCAAAGAGTACGTGGGCCATGGTTGTCAGCCATAGAAAATCACTACTTAAAATATTCAGCAGATAAATGTGAATTCAGAGACATTCTTGACATTGGTTGTTCAATTGGGATTAGCTCCAGATTTCTTGCTGAAAAATTTCCTTCTGCAAATGTTGTTGTAAGTATCTGTTTCCATATTGGCCTCCACCGGTTTCATACTATAACCACTTCAGGGTTTACTTCAATGATTTGATATAAAAGGTGGCCCATTCCAAGAGAGCCTGTGTGCATAAGTTGTTTTAATGGCTTTTGATGATACTTTTTCCCAGAAGCACTTACCAACTTTTTTCAGTACTTGAGCGGCTTTCCTCTTCATATCAAGAAATATATTCTAAAGTATGTCTAGAATACATGATCTTGAAAATAATTCAGGCCATTCTTGGTGTATAGGGACTAGATATGTCACCTTATTTCCTAGCAGTAGCAGAGTACAAACAAAGGAAAGAGGGAAGAAAGAAGAAAATAAGGTGGGTCCATGCAAATGGAGAAGCCACAGGATTTCCAGCAAAGTCTTTTGACCTTGTATCTCTAGCTTATGTGGTAATACTCTTCTTCCTCCATATCTCCTCCATTTACAGGAAAATCTGTTGCAAATTGGATAATGGAATAAGTTTAAATGTGTGTCCCTACAGACAACCCAAGTCATTAGTCATATATGCGTGCAACAGCAACAACGAAGCCTTTTGTCCCAAAGAAGTTGGGGTAGGCTAGAAATGAAGCCCATAGTGGATTTCATTACCATCAGATTGGCTGAATTTTTACGTGGGCTCGCCAAACCAATCACAACCCTCCTCCTTTCCGGACTTGGGATCGGCTATGTAACATATAGGCTGAGTTTCATGTATGCCTACTATTAAAAAAAAAATTATAGCCGACTATCAAAAAATAAAATGAGAATTTCTTATACACTCCTCAGTAACATGGAATATGTTCCATGCAACCCTCGTCTCAATTTACCTAGAAGTGTCAAGAATGGTTGTTTCATATCAGCAAATGCTATTTCTTATTGAGGGATACAAAGGATAATCTGAATTTAAGTGTGTACATAATATATTGACATTTTTCAGGGTTAGAGGTTAAACGCCCTTCTGATAGTTATGTTACCTTGTAAAATTCCAATTATGCGATTCCTCAAATAAAATATGCAGGTTTTGCATTATGATGTAAGTCACTAAAATAAGCCTTGACATAGGTCAAATGTGTTCAAATTGTATCTTCTGATATTTCTGCCATCAGACTTTTCTTTTGTCATGAACTATTTCATTGTGTCTATAAAAATGCAGTGCCATGAATGTCCTGCAAGAGCCATTACTGGATTAGCGAAAGAAGCATTTCGAGTTCTTCGTCCAGGCGGGACCATTGCTATTACGGACAACTCGGTATATTTCATTAGCTGAATTAATTTTTTAATAGTAGATCAACTGTTCAACAAATGTTTCAAAATTTTCTAATATTTGTTTTTTTTTCTCTCTTTTCTCACTCGATTGCAGCCAAAATCCAAAGTACTTCAGGTAAATACATTTTATCTCTGATATTCTGCATCATTTCTGCTTGTACCCTTCTCAATCTAGTTTATGCAAGTCTTATACTCCTGAGCACGTATATGGATATGAAGATATCATTAACATAGAGTACAACAACAACAAAGCCTTTAGTCCCAAACAAGTTGGGGGTAGGCTAGAGGCGATACCCAATCGGAGTACTGAATTTAGCATAAGAGTAAAAAGAAAGAAAAAAGAAGAAAGAAATGGCCTTGTATGAGAGTGCATATGCAGGCGAAATATGAACTCTGACATAACTGAATTTGTAATGATCCAGGAGTTGTCACCAGTTTTGTTCACTTTGCTAAAAAGCACCGAACCATTCTTGGATGAATACTACCTTCTAGACTTGGAAGAAACTTTAAGAGAAGCAGGTTTTGTAAATGTCACTACTATGCTCACTGACCCGAGACATCGAACTGTCACCGCAACTGTACCTTTCTGACAAGTTTTAGACAATTCAGTAAAGGCTAGGATGAGGGAGAATTTGAGGCTCTTATCTGTGAAAACTTATTTCATGTACAATTTTGTGACACTGGTCAACTTATTTACAAATTGCCAGGATTACTTGGCAGATTTACACCAAAATATTTATGTGACCCGGAGCATTGCTTGTTATAAATGTAGGACCTTCAATTTTGAATTTGAAAAAAAAAGTAAAGAACAAAATATTTTTGGTTGAAATATATGACAAGTTTAATGAAATAGAGAAGAGATGAATTATCTCACAAAACATTTTTTGTCCAGCAGGGGAGGATTCAGCCGGGGCACATAAAATAAAATACTAAATTTAAGACTCAATTTGTAAGTTAAGTCCAGTCACCATTAGAATTTGGATTATAATTTTTCAGGCTCAACAGAATTACTATTTTGAAGGCTACATTTGAAAATCAAGAAGCACGAGCATGAGGTTGCACCTACATAGATCTGCCCCTGTTGTCCAGTTCTGCTAAAATCTCATCAGGAAAAGCCATTAGAGAAAGCGTAGAGAAATGCTCATGTAAGATCATCTTTCTCACTAAAAAGGGTTTGCATGAAAGTAGCTGGAGGAAACATTACTATGATACCTGCTTTCTAGAAAATTAGTTGCTTTATATATTACAAGGGCAATTAATCAATTTAATTACGCCATCAACAACAACCTTATAAGTAAGCAAGCAATCGATAAACCTGTGTACATAGCAAACTGTAATAAAATTCAAATCAATGAAATTAGGGGATCCTACCCCCTTCCTTTTCTAAAAAAAAAAAGATGTTCTGCATCTCTGATAATCGCCCCCGCCAACTTTATAAGCATCTTCCTATTCATACAGGCACCTTTCCAATTGTTTCCCCTCTCTCTCTCACTTTTTTTTCAATTGTTTCCTAAAGACAATCAGTCTAATTGAAAGAGGAATCAAGAAAATGAATTTTGTACAGAGATGTATTTATAGGCAGTATACAGTTGCCGTTTCCAAACTGAACTAACAGAGTTACCACACTGAACTAACAGAATTACCAAACTGAACTAACTATTCTAATCATCTCCATTTTCACTCATGCTGGAGATGTTCAGTTCTTTGCTGCTAGCTTCTTCTACAGCCCCCCTCAAGCGGAACGGCTGACAGCAAACGTGAAGCTTGTCTCGATGAAGCAAAAACCGTGATTTAGCTAAGCTTTTAGTGAAAAAATCTCCCAGTTGATCAGCTGAACAAATGAATTTCACTTTAAGCTGTCGAGTAGCAACCTTTTCTCTGACAAAATGAAAATCCAGTTCGATATGCTTCATTCTAGCATGGAACACTGAATTTGATGCTAGAAACGTGGCTCCTAGATTATCACACCATAATGTAGGAGCTTGTGATGGAATTGAGTGTAATTCACCAAGCAAAGAATTGATCCAAAGTAGTTCAAATGTTGTTACTGTCAAACTACGATATTTTTCTTATGTAGAAGAGCGAGAGACAATGGCTTCCTTCTTAGCTGACCAAGAGATCAAATTTGGACCCAAAAATATTGCAAAGCCTGTTGTGGACCTCCTATCATCAGGACACCCAGCCCAATCGGCATCACAGTATGCATGAAGGGCTAAATTGCTTCCAGAGTTGAATTGTAAACCATGTGTCAGTGTGCCTTTGATGTATCTGAGTATTCTCTTCACATGTTGCCAGTGGACATCTGTAGGTGCTCCCATGAATTGCGATGCTTTGTTCACAGCAAATGTCAAATCTGGTCTGGTAATAGTAGCATACTGCAAGGCCCCTACAATGGATCGGTAGAGTTGAGTATCTTCCATCAATATGCCAGAATGTTTGGATATTTGAACTCCAGTCTGCATTGGTGTACTGCATGCTTTTGCATTTACCATAGAAGCTCTTTCTAGGATATTCAGTAGGTACCTCGTCTGAGATAGATGTAAACCTGACTCAGTTTTGTCCACTTGAATGCCTAGGAAATAATTGAGTGCTCCCAGATCTTTGATGGAGAATTGAGTCTGAAGATGTTGGATCAATTTGGTAACTGTTGATCTGGTATTCCCTGTAATGAGGATATCATCTACATATACTAGAACATAGATAACTTGATTGGATTCATGAAATACAAAGAGAGAGTGATCAGATTGAGAGCAAATAAAGTTGTGAGATTGAAGGAAAGTCTTAAGCTTAGAGAACCATGCCCTAGGCGCCTGTTTGAGTCCATATAAGGCCTTTTTCAGTTTGCACACATGATTTGGGTATAGTGGATCAACAAAACCAGATGGTTGTTCCATATAAACAGTCTCTTCTAGCTCTCCATGGAGAAAAGCGTTGTTAACATCTCATTGATGAATGTCCCAGTTATTAGATAAGGCAATTGTGAGTACAATTCTAATTGTCACTGGTTTTACAACTGGACTAAAAGTTTCATTGTAATCGATTCCCTCCTGCTGACTATACCCCTTTGCAACAAGCCTTGCTTTGTGCCTTTCTATGTGCCATCAGCCTTTAGTTTCAATTGAAGATCCATTTAGAACCTATGACATGTGCATCAGTAGGAGGTGGTACTAAATCCCAAGTCCCATTTTGAGCTAAAGCTGTTAGCTCAGCTGCCATTGCATTGCGCCAATTTTCATCTTTTGTTGCTTGAGTAAAACAAGTTGGTTCAAGTTTATCTGAGGAGAGTTGATTGTCAGCAGTGTAGACTTGATAGTCATTGAATCTCTTAGGTTTGAGTGATCTTGTTTGTGTTCTGGTGATCATAGGATGAGCAGAAGTAGAAGGGGTATTTTGGACATTGGAATTGTTTGGCAGAGACACTGTATCATGTGTAGCTGCAGTTCCTGTTGTGCTTTCTTCATGTGTAGAAGGATTGTGTATATGAGAAGGTAGAACAACCAAAGTTCCTAAAGGAGAGACAGAAGGAGGTTGTGTAACTGGAACTTGGCTGAGAAAAGGGAGTTCATTGTCGTTGAATACCACATGCCTAGAGATGTATATTCTTTTAGAGCCTTGATGAAGACAATAATACCCTTTGTGAAGAGTAGAGTATCCAAGGAAAACACAGGCTTCTGACCTTGGTTCTAGTTTATGGTTGTTGTATGGTCTCAAAAGGGGATAACAGGTGCATCCAAGGACATGTAAGAGATTGTAATCTGGTTTTTGGTGAAACAACTTCTCAAAAGGTGTATCAGTGCCAGTAGGAATGGATGGTATCCTATTGATCACAAATGTCACACTCTAAAAAATTAAATCCCAGTATTGCATAGGAATAGCAGCATGAAACATGGTTGCTAAACCTAATTCTACAACATGTCTGTGTTTTCTCTTAGTCATTCCATTTTGCTCGGGTGTGTATGGGCATGAAAGTTGAAAAGAGATCTCTGGATATTGTTTAATCAATGGTTTAAATTCTGTGCCCCCATCACATTGAAATATCTTTATCTTTTTGGACAACAAGTTCTCCACTTTTGCTTTAAATTGAGCAAATATAGTTTGTACACCAGATTTACATGCACAACAGTACAACCATGAAAATCTACTGAACTCATCAGTGAATATAACATAGTATCTATTTCCCTTAGAGGGTTAGGGGGAGAGAGAAAGTTACATCAAAATCGACTCGTATCTGTTAACTCAGGATCGTATCGATAAATATACTTTCTCTCTTTCTCGTATACGGTTGTTTACGGGATTCGAAAAATAGTATTTTTGTGAAAGAGCGGTATTTCATATTTGAATAACTACGAGTCGTAAAGATATTTAATTTTGTCCTTATCTTGGTGAATAGTGTTTTTGCGGGATATCGCGGTTTACAGTATTTCTGGCAGAAAAAATAAGCCGCTCTCTGGTCGTCCTGGTGGACATCCGATAGAGGTATCACACATCTAATATTCGAGGAGAAGAGCATCTTAGATTCGGCCTTTCGAGTCTGCTGCGATCCAATTCGAATTTGGATCAAGGTATTTATGTTATATTAATCTATTTAATTTGCAAGTACATTAAAGTTTTAGAATTCAGTTATGAAGTAGATCTGTATAAGGATTAAATAGGGTTTTGATGTCAGAGATAAACGGGAGGTGGACACCTTCGATAGTTTTTCTGACATACCTCGTTTAATTCTTGGCTTAAGTATAACATAAAATCTTTGTTTCACGGTCTTTCCGCAGCTTAGGCCAATTAACGGGTTTTCAACTGTTTAAACATATAATTGTTCAACGTAAGCTTATGAAAGAGGTTTTGATGCCAAAGATAAACTGGAGGTGGATGTTGGATTACAAACAGTTCAAAACCCGTATCTTTGGCCTAAGCTGCGGAAAGACCTCTATCATAGGTTAGGAAATGTTTAGACATAATCCTTAGTAAAATCATTTCAATCTAAATTATGTCTGTCATATAAGATGACACTCTTGGTATTTCTTTAAAACAGACATTTTATAACCTCAACAATTATATTACTCAGGGTTTGTTGTGGTTTGGTTACGGTATGATTTTATACAACGTATCGTATACGTTTATAAATTCAACAGTTGTTTTTGCTTGTCATCTTATATGACATATATAATTTAATCATAATCATCTTAACATTAATTATAACCTATTTATAATTAATCATTAAGATTCTCTGATTAGCTCCTATACGGTGTGACCCAATAAGATCTGTGTTATGTTGGTAAATAGAATTAAAACCATTTTAACTTCTATAATCATAAGAGGCATCTGACATCTGCGTTATAACCATCCAATTACACAGATGATGTTGTACTTAAGCAATATCACGATCCACTAAACATTTTAGTCGTGTTAATTCTTTCGTCTCACAGTATCATATTAGTTTCAAGGTAGGTGTGTGTCATCCTTGCAAACTTAATCTTTTCTCGATCTTGAGCAGACTTATCAAATATAATTACTCTTTTAATTATACTGCATGCAGATAATCCTACTCTATCAAGGGGCCTAGTGATACTGTAACTCAAATAGAGATACGAGGGACAATAGTACTTTCGGTAAACCATCACTACCTCAACTAAGCTATGTATACCGAAAAGCTATCGTTATGACTGCGTTTTACTGATAGCGTTAGATAACAATCACACATACACATCTCTTAGTAGGAAAGATGAATACCTCACACTTTAGAACTTAACACTGAATGAAAAACATTAATGACACGTACACAATTCCATTTAATGTTTCATTCGAGGTCTGTCAAATACCATGTTCCTGTAACATGTGTTCATGTGATTAAAATGACATCTCATGTCTATGGTCTGTAAAACTTAACCATCTTTTAATCCACATTCTAACCTTGTAACGGTAAATTAGTGTTCCTGCTAATTACCTTGGTTAGATACTTTTAAGAATATATATCATCTTTATTATGAAGTTTCACAATTCCAATTATTGACTCTAGTCAGATAAAGGAATGATTCATAAATTCAATAATACTCAAGGTAACAAAATGACAATTTATTAATCACTCAATTCATGAACAAAGCTTTATGATAATTTATCGTATTATTGACTTCTAGATTATTACAAACTAACAGAAGAGCCATAAGACAAGTTCAGAAGGGCATTTGATAGAGTCTTGCGTTACCATAGTGCATGCCACACCCGTCAAAATGGGTTGCCAACCCGTCATAACGAGTTCCTGTCTAGGATGGCCCATAAATCAACCAGAGATGCATTGAAGAGAAAAATGGGAAAGGACCCAACCCGTTACAACGAGCTTTGTAACAGGTTAGGCAATTATGTGATGCAAGCCACCATGTTCAAGATTTCGAAACTTCAAAATGTGCCCAACCTATATATACCTTGGCGATACGAACCAGAAGCATTAAGAAAGCCTTCCCCAAGTTTACAAGCATCTAATTGAGCATGAGAAAGAGCACAAGAGCCTTCTCATTCAGCATACATACCTTGAGAGTGTATATGATATCTAATTCTTTAATTGTCAATCTGACTGAACACTTTGTTGTTATTTTAGTTTGGTGAACTACGTTGTGTTGTCAAGTAGGTCATCTTCGTCCATGATTGTGTTGTCAATCGGACACATTTTCCTTTGTACAATAGTGTAGCCCCTTGCAAATGATTAGGAAACTAAGATAGGTTAGTTTTTTTTTATAGAAACCTAAGATAGGTTTCACAATTGTAAGAACATTTGTGATTTAGAGGAATCGGTCCCGTAAGGTATTTTTGGATCTGGGAGTCTCGTGGATGTAGGCCTAGTTTGTTTGTAGGCCAAACCATGTTACATAGTATGTTCTCTTGCTCTCTTGCTCTCTCTTACTCTCTCTTTTAATATCTTTGTATATTATTGCTTGAATTGCTTTATTACATAGTATGTTACATCGTAATTGATTGAGATTTTAACTTTATTTGCTTATGCATTCGTGTTTGACCTTAGGATCTCATTTTAACAATCTAACTGTACAATAATGCTCCGGTCCTTGATTTCTAATATTATGTTCATGTTGCTTCAGCTTTTGTGCATTAGCCGAGATTATCATCTCGGCTTGTCTGTCTTAGGTATCCCGAGATCTTCCTGCTCGAGTTCCTTCTCACGACAATCTTCTTCTTCGGCTTCTTCACACTGAGGTCATCTTTCTCGATTGTTTCTTTTGTTCCCGAGCTCTTCGGGCTCTTGCCTTTCAGGTCGTCTGTGCTCGGCATTTCATGCATTGGCTCCGGATTAAAGACTTCGAGATTACTATTTCCAACATTTAGGGTGCCCAATAAAACTAGTGGCGGATCTAAGATATAATCACGTCCAGTCACGCTTGCGCTAATCCAAGATAATTTCAGGCAGTCTACATGTATTTTGGGTTATTATTACTGGGTTTAAGATTATTTAGTACAACAGAACACTGTTTTTGAGAAATCAAGTCCAGACATTTGTCTGAGATTGTCCATTGATAATTCCGCCATCGAATAAAATCATATTTCTGGTTAATGGTGATGAGTCGACTGAACCCCATGAACTTAATTAAATTATCAAAACAACAAAATCTTGTAAAAATATATTAAAAAATGCAAATATGATAGTATCATATAAGTTCAGTTCTGTCACTAAAAATTATACAGTAAATTTTTTAAAAGTTAAAAAAATTATTAAGCATGTAAAAGTTGTAAATGATTTTAAAAATGAAAATAAGATAGTAATATTGAAGTTTTCGAAGGATAAATCTGAAAGTCCGCCAAACTAAAAAATAAGTTTCAATAATTTACTCCTAGTATGAGCTTTTAAAATAAAAGGTTTCTCCAAACTAGCATCTGCCACCTCACTCATAATTGAAACAGAGAGCAAAAAATATAGGGGCTCGGAGTAGGTTAATTTGCATGGTTGCGAATCAAATATGGGTTCACATCCTGTATGAATCGTTAGATTGCTTCAAAATTCACACTTTTTTGTTGAATTTCATAATAATACATACTTTTTCAATCACGAACATAAATTTTGACGCGATCAAATCTATACATGAAATAAAGAAGCTATGGACTGGACATCCATTTGGTTGCTCTGAATTTTTCTTATTGCCAATAATACCCTCTGTCTCTAGGCACCTCTTCGCTTGCACGCCTATCTAACAATTTCATTTTCCTATTTCATGCTACGGAAGAGAGAAATAGGAAAATGAATTGTGGGTATAGGCAGCCGAAACCTGTTGTACCTTTCCCTATTGAAGCCAACATCTACTCACATCTTCTTGTACATAATAATGGGACCCACCTCTCACCCAACCAATTAATGGTGTTTGGACTTTGGATGCCTGCACCCATTTGTCCTTGCGACAAGACATAAAAAAAGAAGAAGAAAGAAAATTGGAGAAGTGATCATGCGCTCTCTCATTGTGGGCCCACGCACCTCTACTATCTCCCTTGAATCAGGCTGAAGGAGGTCAATACAAGCTATGTCGAAAAGATGGAGCAACAGAGGCTAAGATGGAGACTTTAATTGCAGGATTGGTAGAAAGGTTGAGGCACGGCTTTGCCCAGCAGTTTAAGGGAAGCTCTGGTGCCGAGGACGAGCCCCAATACAGCACGCGTAAGGACGCACAAGAGGCCACACAGTACCGTTGCAAGCTCGATGCAGAAAGATCATAGCATGATGCAGACGATGGAGTTTCCAATAGATAAAAGGGAGTCTCCAATGGATAAAAGATCGTAGCATGATCGTACCGGGCCTCACTCGATTCCAATCTCGCGTAAAGTCAATGGGTGAAGAGTTTGGTGTGCCAGCCTTGGCACCAGCTCTGACCCTTTGTCGAAACCTAAAAATCCGTCTAAATCAAGTCTCATTTGTTCTCCTGCATTCGAGTTAGTTAAGCGTCAGATAAAATGGTGCTTTCAAAAGGGAATAATTTGTTTCTGCCTTATAATCTCAACTGAACCTTGGAACTGTAAAGAAAGCTGTTTTGGAAGTAAAAACATCAAAGCTAAAACAAAGAAATTGTTAACATGGTTTTTTCTTTAAACTTCAAGCCTCTGCAAAAACAAAACCACAACGAGTTAGGACAAAAATAAAGTCTCGTAACAATGTACGTAACTCGTACTAGCAATCCGCCAAATAACACGGATTGCTCATCACGCAGAAAATTAAAAGCGTGTAACTCGAAAACCATACCAGTACAAGGCTTGCACACTTTGAACGTTTTCTCAAATTTGAAGCATGAATAACGAGCAAACGAAAATCAAACTAAACAACGAATAAAAGGTTTCTGCATTGAGGGTAACATAATGTTTCAAACGATGACTTCCCTTGATATGATCGTGTGACCCGATCGTGTCCAAATGAGTCCCGAAGTGAGCAACCAGAGGAGGTCAATGCAAGTACCCCAAGGCCATGTACCAACTAGCTGAATTCGTGTGCCTCTCTAGGTTAAACTGCTATGACGCACCCTTGGCGCAAGGGATCGTTAGAGAAAGCGTAGCCACCTCTATTTAACGGTACCATATTTGAATGAATCCGCCAAAGGCATGCCAAAACAATGAAGTCTAAAGTTGGCAGGCAGACAAGGTTTCTGCTTAGCCTCTGAAAATGAACCAAGTACCCAGGATTGTATCAGGTAGCTATATTTGTCCGTACTCCAGGACAACACCCTTGTGACGCATAATTGGCATAAGAGCTCGTTAGATAGAGCATCACTGCCTCTGTTTAAAGAAACCAAGTTTGAATGAATTCGCCAAAGGCATGGCGAAAAAATCAAGTCTAAATTTGGCAAACAGACAAGATTTCTGCTTAGCCTCTGAAAATTGGCCAAGTACATCAAGATTGCATATCAGGTAGCTATGTTTGTGCACACCGCGGGACAAAACTGTTAAGACGCACAATTAGCGTAAGGTCTAGTTAGAAAGAGAGTCACCCCCTCTATCCAACGAAGCCAATCTCGGGAAAATCCGATAAAAGTACACATAAATAACTACGTTCGAAGTAAGCACATGATGACAGGGAGGGGCAGCAGCGTCATTACATGTTGTATGACGCATTACGTCGCCGCATGACGCATGACGCTCCGTTGATGCACGTCGCATGACGTTGTTCCCCCACTCCACGTCACATGACGTCGTAGGGCGCATGTCGCGCCACCCCGCTACATTATGCATGACGCTCTGCTGCTTCACGCGTCACGCTCCATGTCGCATGACGCCGCTATAATATGCATTATACAGCTTCGCCGCTGCATGCCACACGACGCCGCTCCACCGCTTTACGCCTCACTTCGCAAGACGCCGCTCCACGCCGTCATTTGTTCATTTATTATGCTTTGTTTTTAAAATTTAATCCAAAATAAATACTTATTATTTTATAGTTGGATAATTAAATTGTCTCCTTTTTCTATATTTTTTTCTTAGTAAATATTATGTTTCGTTACATAACATTCTCCGTTTCTGTGCTCGGACACCCATACTAGTAATCTAAAAAGTTCGAAAATCTAAATTTAATTCTCAGCGTTGGGATCTACCCTCTTCCAAAAGATATACGTTTTTAGATTGGCATAAATAAAATAAAATAGTGCAACTCCTTTACATTAGTATTTCAAAGTGTTGTTGTAAATTGTAATGTTGGGTTGCTACTTGCACGGACCAGCTAGATTTTTAAATTAACAAATTAGGATTTGACTAGCTGATAAATTATAAATACACCTGGCTTTTGGGATATTCCTGAGGATGAAATAATTGTGCTTGAATTTTAAATTGGCATTCGTTCTTTCCTCGTCATTTGTAAAGTACAACTGTGCTACATTCGGGTGGCGGATTGTTGCAGTTTGTGTATAAATAAACTTGCCACATGAAATACATTCGTTGATCGCAACACTAGATCCACCATGGATGATGTCATGCTTGAGAAATTAATTTTGGTTTCTCTTGGTGTGGCATTTATAACGTGCATTTTCGTGTGTCTGCAGTGACAAGTTGGGAACATAAAGAATAAATCGACGAGGTTTACAGTTTGTTTACAGTTTGTTTCCAGTTTAACACTGATATAATTAATTTATGAATACTTTTTACTTTATAAATTAAATAATATATTCAGACACTTGACTGCAAATATAATAAAAACCGTAAATTTTACGAATATTATGAAATAAATATCTTGGTACAATCATCATATGCAAAATAATTTCGAAAAGTATAAAAAAATATATGATTATTGATAATTAATCCAACAATTATGACCTTCATGGTACACTACGAACAAAAAGTGTCCTACTTAATTGCATTATTTTATAGAAGTATACTAAAACCTATGGCAATTGACCTTGCAGATGGGAAACCAATTAACGAGGAAGCTTTCAAAACATGCAAGGAACAGCAAGCAACTATTCTACAATAATGTATACATAAATCTATAAATATATAGAGAGATGACTAATGGTATTTCATCCCAAATTGTCTCAAAAGAGAGAAACGAATAATCTGCAATGGAGACTCCTCAGAGCTTTCAGAGCTTTCTCCAAAGGTACCTTAAGCTGCTGCCTGATCCTGGCATCTCTGTGATAACAATGGTTCGTACAAGTAATGGTTTTCATCTCTGAGAAGCTTATGTAGTTATGTAGAACTCCTTGAATAGTTCTAATTTCAGAATATAAATTATTTACTTTTTCAATTTTACAATTAATCATAGATTTTATATTGGTACATCTTGATATGTATGTTTTTCTCTTTTATGTTTTATTAACAAAAGATTGACATGAAACTGAAAAATGGAATATAGTTAGACAGGGACGAGAGCTTTGCTTATTGATGTCCTTTATTGTTTTTTCTTCTCAAATTGATTTTCTGTAATATTTAGTTTACTTCCCATTACATATTTTAGGTTGCTGCTGAGTTCATCGGCACATTTATTATGGTTTTCGGAGCAGTTGCTACTCCAATAGTGGATGCCAAATATCCAAACTCCGAAACCCTAATTGGAAAAGCGGCTTCTGCCGGCACAGCCGTTGCCGTCGTCATTCTCTCAACTGGTCACATCTCAGGCGCCCATCTAAATCCTGCAGTCACGATAGCTCTGTCTCTCTTTCGCCATTTCCCGTATGTTTATGTGCCGTTCTACATAGCTGCTCAGTTTTTCGGTTCCATATGTGCATCGTTCGCACTCAAATTCATCTTTCAACCTGATCACAATGGAGGAGTTACTGTACCAACAATCAAAACTGAACGTGCCTTCTTTCTAGAGTTTGTTATTAAATTCATTTTACTGCTTGTCATCACTTCAGTGGCATTTGATCTCAAAGCAGTAAGCACAACTCCCTAATAAAAGTATCAATCTTATATAACATAACTTCAATTTTATGGGCTATTATCCTTTTAATATTCTTTTGTTTATATATTTCTAACAGAACAGGAAATTAGCTGGTATAGCAATTGGTGGAACGGTTTTTTTGAATATTTTGATTGCAGGGTAAGCACAAAAACATCTGTTATTTATGCATGTTGGTTTATTTATTTGAGTTTAACTCTACAAAACTAATTATTCTTACAGATAAATTCAATCAACAAGTTTTTTTTTTTTTTTTGCTTCTTTTGTAGGCCATCTACTGGTGGATCAATGAATCCGGTTCGCACGTTGGGACCAGCAATTGCAAAGGGAAATTACAAAACAATATGGATATATTTTGTGGCTCCTATTTTAGGGGCAATTGCAGGGACTGGCGCATATGATATGATGAAATTACAATAATCATTCAACATTAAGGGCCTAAACCATTATTTTTTTGTATTTTTTTGTAAATTTTTGTGCCACTGTTTTATTGGAATATTTATTTTTAGGATTTAGAGTTTCGTACACTTGAATGTTATTTTGTAAAGAAAGGGCTTTTTGTCCAAGGAAAAACTGGAATAGATATTTAAACCAAGAAATGGAACATAGAACTAGTGTATACAGCAGAATGTTTCAAAAATATTTGCAAACAAGCTTTAAATATTTGCAGTTGCGTATACCACAACTAACTATATTTGTGGATAAGGAATATTTTATTGTCATTCATGGAAATAGTATGCACCACTGGTATAGAAATAAGAAATTAAGAACAAGATAGTGACAAAGAAAATGAAATAGGAGCATTAGTTCTCTTACGAGTTACGATTGAGAATACAGCCACTCAAACCTATCATAATTGATATTTGGAAATTGTGAGTCGCCGAAAACATTCACCGATTCATAAAAAAAATAGGATAAGTTTTTGAAAGTTCACTAAATTTTGTATCGAATTCATCTTTGATCACTGAATTTTGATTTATCTATTTATGATCACTTAACTTTGATATATCTCTGAATTTGATAATTTTCTCATTATTATCAATTTCATAAAAAAATAAATAAAAACAAACATAACGTCTAAATGACAACTATATTTGAAAGATAAATCATTATGAAGATTTAAAAAATGCAATTCCTTATAAATTTTCATTATTTTTTTGAACAAATGAACAGAAGCACTACATACATTTACATTAAACCCCTTCAAAATAATAACCTTGATTTATTGTACGGCTTATTTTACAGTTAAGTGAACAAAAAAAAGAAGCACTACAGAAAATTTACATTTAAATCCCCCAAAGTAATAAAAGAAAGCGAGTAACAACTCGGATATTACCATAAGACAGAATAATTTATTTCTTAATATCAAATTATTGGGTAACTACAATATACTACAGTTCTGTATTAGAGAAAGATATGCAGAGTTATCTCCAGCTAGGGAATTGAAAAATGGTCGGGCCGAGTCGGGTCAGACTCGTCCAGGTCAACGAGTTGGTCGGATCGACGGGTTTGGGGCGGTAAAAAAATTTTAATCCGATCGCAACCCATCTAATGCTCATGAGTTATCAGACCGAATTAGAGGGGGCCGATTCAGGTCGAGTTGGTCGAGTTGGTCGAGTTTTTTCTTTTTTTAATTTGTCTGAATTTATTTTTTGAATATTTTGCATTTTTTTAATTTAACGGGTAATTCTCGGGTTATATCCGGGTTAATCTTGGATTTGGCCAGATTTTGCACGGGTTAGCATGGGTTTTCAAGGGTTTAGGCGGGTTTGGACGGATTTTGCCATGTTTATGAAGTTCTCTCTCTTAAGGAGGTGTCACCCGACAAGAAAGTCACGTTGATTGATTCTGATTTAAAGATCGCGCCCCTGCCATGCAATACCTCTTGCAAGGAATCCCTACATAAACATAGAAATACAAACTCTTAGACAAATGACAAACAATTAATACATTCACTGTAAATGCCAAATAAAAAGTATATTAAATAACCTCGTTTTAAGGATGAAAAACCAATCTCTCTCTTTAAGATGAAACATTTGAGTTTCATCAAGTTTCGTGATATGGGTGGAATCAACATTTCTATTGTTAGATTTTCACCTTATTAGTCGTGCTTCACCTACAGAAATGTTGTAAAATAATTTTGATTAGCATATATCAACATGTCATGGTATACTAGAATAATAAATTACTCAGGCATACTATTATCAAACTCTAAACCCTAAATAACAATTTCTTAATTATTAACAACAGTTGAACTAAATTCTTTACAATTTAATTATTTTTTTATAAAATGCTAACCCTAAGAATTAATTTCTTATCAAACTCTAAATACTAAAAATGTAACTATTTCACAATAATTTAACAACTTAGCATCAATTTTGATCCTTGTATTCTTTTTTTTTTGGTCAAGCAATCCATGGTACAAGATTTTTTTTGAGTAAAAAGCAGAAAGAATCTGCATGTTTCATTAAACCATGGTACAAGATTTGATTTGTACGTATCAGAAACATATACATTTGCCACATACTTGCATTAATCTATTTTTCATAATGATAATAGTTTACATAATAAACGTCATATCTTTTATTCCTTACAGCAATAACTATTTTCTAACTATTATAGTAAATACCAAAATAAAAAAATTACCTTAAAGAAGAGGATGTAGACGATGCTGCAAGAGGAGAAAAACAGACAAGGCTCATCGGTGAAGAAGAAAAACACGAAACTGGTGGTGGACATGGATGATCTAGCGGAGTTGATCATTACCATGCCCAAGACGTCGGTGAGAGGCAGAAGAAATAAGAAGTGTGTGTGATAGAGATAGTTGATTACCTCCACACCTCTAGTATATCAGATCATCTAGAGATGTGGAGGCGGTCAAGTGTGGAAGAGAGGGCGGTGGAGAAGTTTGAGAAGTCGTGGAGGCGGCCAGGGGGAAGAGACAAAAAGAGAAAGAGTCGTGAAGCACTCATTTTAAGTTAGAATTGGAGATAAGATAACGATTATTTAAATTAATTGTTGGCGTATGTGAAGCTACGACAATGATTATTTTAAAAATCGCCGCCCTAGAGTTTTGTAAAAAAATCCTGAAAAGAAAATGTAATAATTATTTTAAATAACCGTTGCCGTATCTCCATCTACGCCAACGGTTATTTAAAAATAATTGTTGTCTTATCCTCAGAGTTTTTTTTGGCATTTCTGCTAACAATGTTTAACAATTTGTTCTATGAGTGTTGCTAAATCTTATTTTTGTGGTATTGTAAGAAAAAATTTGATATTTCACAAAATTCTGATATACATAAATAATTGAGCATGTCAAATCAAAATTTGAATCATTCGTTAGATTTAATGATCAAGCATCACATCCCAACTCTTTATAATAATGTATCATAATCATGTTTTATGTTACACAAATCAATTACTTCGATGAATTATGAACAACTAGCAATCCCGACTATATTTGTGACTTTCTATTATTTCAACATTTCGTTATTTTTGCGGTTCTTACCTAATCAGTATGCTTGTTTCTAGTTATGCATTTATATGTCAGAGGTAACGTTACCTAATCAGGACATAGTCAGAGGGATAGACGAAAAAAGACAAAATTGAAAACTTTGAGAGTTACAGACTCGTTATAATTATAACGGAAGAAAGAAATTTTAAGCTATGAATACTTGTTGCCTATATATATATAAGTGTGATTCTTAGAAAGAACAAAAAAACATTCTCTCAAGTTTACAAGCAATCAAAAGAGTATTGAGCCGAAATTTTTAATAATAAACAAAATAAAAAAGAAAAAGATTAAAACGAGAGAAAATTTTAGCCAAAATCACAAAAATGGGAATACCGGAATCTAGGAATCCAGTTCAAGCCAGAAATTGTTGTTTTGGTTTCCTTTGACCGGAATCCCACCTATGTATGCCCCTTTGACCCGTGTTAACTATGAAACCAGAAAATACATAGAGATTTTTTAAGAGATCTTTTAATACGTTTTATTTATTTTGTTGGTTTTTTTATAAGGCATCCAGAATTGTATTTTCTTGCAACTTTTTTTAATAATAATAATAATACTAGTAATAGTAATAATAATAATAATGTAGTATCAATCGTAATAGGAACATATAGTAAGAATAAGTAACACTAATTATAACAACAATAATAGAAAACTAGTAATCGTGCCTGTTAAACGCATGACGTTAGACGCACGACGTTGGACGCATTCGTCATGCGTCTAACGTCATGACGCATGACGCATGACGCATGACGTTAGACGCATGGTGCATGACGCATGACATTAGACGCATGACATTAGACGCATGACGCTAGATGCATGGCGCATGGTGCATGACGCATTACGCATGACGCATGACGCATGACGCATGACGTTAGACGTTATACGCATGACGTTAGACGCATGACATTAGACTTAGACGCATAACGTTAGACGCATGACGTTAGACGCATTACGTTAGACGTTAGATGCATGACGTTAGACGTTAGACGCATGACGCATGACGTTAGAACCATGATGCATGATGCATGACGCATGACGCATGACGCATGGTGCATGACGCATGATGTAAGACGCATGACGTTAGAGGCATGACGCATGAAGAAAAATATATTATTTGATATATGAAAACCACACATTATATGTATAAAAGTCTCTAACATAATGTCTCTAACATAAAGTCCTACAACAAAATTTCAGGGGTATAAGGCTCCCAAACAACATCAATCCCAGTATCATGCAACTTATCTAAATCGTTACGAGGGTGTCCCACGCCACTATTATGAGGATTCCCACCCCACAATTTCAGTCATGTCCACATCCTACCATAAGGCACACACGAGTTCCGATCAGGAATACTCCATCCATCAAACTTGGTAACTCGGTCCTTAGAAGGTGGACTAGCACGAAACCGATCCCAAGACCAAATCTGTAGTAAATCTAGTGGAGCAGCAATAGAACGAGTATTCACTCTACATGCATTTGATAATGCACGATACAAAGTATGCCAAAACGGCATCGCCCCAGTTATAACTAATCGGACTATCCAAATCTCGTAAAAATTGTAGATACATGGCCGGTACACAATCATCACTCGAGTTAGGAAACATAACTGAAGCGAACAAGTCCATATCATAAGCTCGAGTATAGTGATCTACCTGCTCAGAAGTGGTATTATCCGGCATCTTACCGCATACAGTGCGCAGCCACTTCTATCTTATATTGTATCCCGAAGCAACCTGCATTTGCTGACCCCTTTTGTTTGGACCCTACTCTTCCATGCATCATCTCTCGGGTCCCTTCCTAGACACTCCCGTATCGTCTCAGTCCAATCCGTGTCACAAACACCGGTAACGGGCATACCATCTATGGGTAATCCCCAAATATAGTTCACATCTTGCAACGTAACAGTCATCTCACCCACAGGCATGTGAAATGTGTTGGTCTCCGGCCTCCACCGTTCTACAAGAGCCATGATCAACGCCTTAACTCGTTTCACATGACCGACCTTCGAAATGTGATACAATCCCGGTCTATTTAATGCAGGACCGCATCTCTCATCAAATGGTATCTTAACTAGATGAGATATACATTTCAGATCTTCCTCTTCCTGCAATATTTTTCATAAGTTTATACGTTACTACATCATTGTTAACAAGTATTTTATATTTTGAAACTAATCTTTCGTTTGTAAAAACAATACCTTTTTTTTAAGCGTTGAAACCTTGTGCTGAACGAGAGGCATTTGCAACAAGTTCGTATAAGGTCGTTGATCAGCCGGGACCTCATCAGAAGGAACCTCTGAGGTACTAGGGCAAGAAGTACTTCTTCGAGGCCTAACCATGGTAATAACACTGCATGCAAATTTAATATTAACAATTTATGCATGCCAATTATAACATGCAAAAGCAAATTTCTGTAATTTCTTTAAAAATTAACAATACACAAATTTCTTTAATTTTATCAATGCATGCAAATTAAGTTATCTATTTTATAATTTTTGCATTTTTTGAAAGGATTAATTTATTTAATAAACAAAAATAATAAACTATTTTACAAAACATTAACTAAATAATAAAAACTAGATTAATCAAGAACTAACTTATTTCTTTACACCTACTAAATTATTTACAAAAATTTTATTAATTAAGTAATTAATAAAAAAATTAGTAAAAAAAAGTACTAATTTGTTGGCTGTTGGAGAAGAGGAGAAATCTTGCAAAATCTTCGCGTTATGATTGGAGAAGAGGAGAAATGAAAAAATAAATAGGAGAATTTTTGAGAAGAAGAGGAGAAAGGAAGAAGAGAAATTGGGAGGAAGAGAGGAAAGAGAGAAGAGGGCAAATAATTAACACTCAACCGGATTCTAAGATCTCGATTCTAGACCGGATTCTTAGGGTCCGGTTTACCCACTTTGGTAAAAAAACACCGATATTTTTCTATTTTATTTTGTTTATTATTAAAAATTTCGGGAGATCTTCTCCCTTAAATATTAAAAATTTAATCTAGTCATTGTTAGAACTCTGAGAGTTAATTATAATAGTTAATTCTCTAATTATCTTTTAGTTTTAGGCAAAGATTTTTGCTCGCTTGATATTTGGAAGATCTTTTTTATATGTGTTGGATCATTTTTTATATACTCTTGCAAGTCTTATGTGAGGATTGTGAGAGATTTATGACTTTTTGGATAAGTCTTGTGTAAACACTTTTGTTATAATGTATTCAACACCGGAGATTATAACGGGTACTTTCGTAGATGTAGGCAAATTCATCAGTTGAAGCACGTTATATCTTGTGTTGACTTTACTATTTGTCTCCCCCTCTTTCTTTCTTTTACTACCTTGTAATATCATTTGAGTTGTTCTTGATTTGTTTTAGATTGCTAAGTCGTCAAAATTATGAATTTGAATTGTAACATTTTCGCACTAAAATTGATATAATTCTAGGCCTCAAATTCTAACAAAACATGTTTGATTTGTTCAATTACATTACATCATGTATTTTATATTTAATAGTAAATTCGAATTGTTTAATAACATATAAAATATCTTCACAAAAAAGTTTTTACAATTTTCTATTATTTTTTTATTTTTAAAGAAAATGTCCGTCCTAACAAAAATATTCTTTACTATTGTCATTTTTAGAAATAAAAAATAGTAAAAAAAGATTCAAAAATCTATCTTATACAATGCTTTGGCCTATTTCAGTAAATTGCAGCAACCAACAAAAGGACTACAAGTGGTTTTATTGTATTCTATTTTTTATTTTTATTTCATAGTTTTCCAAACTGAACCAGCATAGAATATTAGTAATTAACACAAAAGAGAGGAAACACATAAAACAACAACTTTTACATATCAATCCCAACAGTTCACATAAAGATTCTTTTTTTTTCTTTAATATACTTTCAGAGTTTTAATTTCACAATAAAAACAACTTCAGCCTTAGTTCGAAATATTTGAAGCTTCTAAGCTTTGGGCTTTCTTCCATGCAAGGTAACCCCCATTCATATTTTTCACATTCTTAAAACCCTACATTAGTGCAAATTGAAAAAAAAAAGACATTAAATTAGTATATATTTCACTTCAAATTTAGGGGTTAAAATCCAATTAAAAAATGGTGATCTCAAAATTGAATCATTTTTTTATTTTGATTGTTTCAGATAATGCAGCCTCTAGTATTGAAGGAATTATATTTTGTACTTACTGCATTAATAAGATCAATTGTTGCAAGCCTGGAACGCACTCCGGAATTGCAAGCCTGGTTAAAGAAAATAAAGCCCAACAAATCAAGTGGCAGTTTTGTTTTTCTTTTCAAATGTTATCTGATTTGAACAGCAATTGACCTATTGTCTTATGTTTCTAATTCGAATAGTTCAATATAATTTATGTTTTGCAATTCTATATGAAAAGATGGTTAAGTAATGTGTTGTGTAACTAAAAAAAATTTGGTGTTGAGTTTCCGTTATTTAAAATAATGGAAATTAATAAGAAATTTAATGTCCTCAATTAAGAATAAATAAGAATTTGTTTTGTAAATGAATTTACGTACTATAATGAATTCTTCCTCCTTTCCTACAGTCGCAGTAACTTGCTCAACAAATTGTGGATTTTTCACCTTTCCTGAATGAAAGAGAGAGAAAATATGCAAACATAACAAAGATATAAACAAATTGAAAAATATTAGGATGTAATTGATATTGTCAGAAACATTGACTCTATACTTCAAACTAAGTGAATAATTATTCAAATCACTTGTTTAATTATGTCAGTTGTTTTGTACTTGTTTTATTATTCAGCTTGAACATCACTAACCTCAATAATATTCATTAATATGAATAATGAAGTACAATATAAAATAGGTTGCAAATAAAGTAATTATGTGAATAATAATTTACTTCTTTTTTCAGTAAAATAAAAATATTTGATGTGAAAAAATATTTTATGTGAATAATAATTTACTTGAATAAAGTTGACATTGATGACAGACAGAAGGTAAAAAAATTAAAAATAATAATAATAACAAAAGGAAGAAAAAGTGCCAAAAAAACCTTCAGGAGTTACAGATGAGTAGAAAGGAATATTGATTGCTCCTTCCACGTGTCCGTCTTCAAATGTCTCTGGCAATCTAATATAATAATTACCATCACCATTAAGATTTTTTCAGTGTCCTGCTATGATCTATAATATAATATTCTCTCTAAAAATTTCCATATATTAGTAATTTATTAAAGAGCAATATTTTTATTATAAAAGAGAATTTAAACAGTGAATATTATTGTTAGGTTGTTGTTAATGTAAGAGCCAAATGAGTATCATTTTGATCAAGGTTCTGAAATTCGAATTCGGATTCGAAATCGAAATATTCCGAATCGGATTCTTACTCTCTGACTCGAAATCGGAAGAATCGTACTGAATCGAAAGAATCGGATCGGTAACTCGGTTTTTTTTGTTGAAGCCTTATTTTGTAGCAAAAAAATAGAAAAAATTGATAAAAATAATTTGTAAAGAATTATGTTAATTAATACAATGTATCAATCACATAATGTACTAATTATATAATTTATTACAAATATATATTTCTATATGCATGTGAAAAAAGAGAATATAGGTACCTACATTGTCACATTCATTGGGAAAAAACAATTATATATCTCTATACAGGGGCGGATCCATGCTTAGGCAAGCCCGGGCAAGTGCCCGGGCTTGATTTTTAAAAAACGCAAAATTTTGTGTATTTTTAGTTACTTTTTAGTGAAAAATGAGTTTTTAATGATATTTTAGTGGATTTTAGCGGGTGTGTGCCCGCGCTTGATCTCAAACTCAGTGCCCGAACTTAATTGTGCCCGGGCTTAAAAAGTCTCTGGATCCGCCTCTGTCTCTATATAAGTTCAACATATCTGTAATGCATATGCACATATAGTTGTAATGCACATTACCTATATTGTCTATTCGTACAATAAAATGGTTTGGTACAGATAGTGTTTTGAAAATATATTGCTTATTGATTTAAAAATATCATGTGGATCAGTGGATGTAAACTGCAATGCTTCTATTGGTCGGTTTGAATGAATCCTCACTAAAGTCAAAAGTGAAATGAATACTACAAAGTCTGCGAGCGTAGATAACAAAAACAAAAAAAATGAAGAAACTTGTGTGGAATGACATCTTGTACTGTAGCAAAATTACAATTACTCAAAAAAAGAAAAGAGAAAAGCATAAGATGTAAGGCTTTCTATTGGCTCTCATATATTTTTTACTAGTCTCTCTCTCCCAATTTGCTCTCCTCTAGTCCTCTCACATCTTATCATCACTTTCTTTCTCTTCTATTCGATCTCTCTTTAGCTGCCAACAAAAAAAACATAAATAAATATACAAAGGATTCTCGTGCCTCCCTCCCTTCTCTTCTTCTCAATCGATCATGACTCTTCCCCTGATAAACTCGGAAAGAATCGGCCGACTCGTCAGAACTCGGGTGAAACTCGGCAAGAATCGGGAGGAATCGGCACTGTTCAGCCGAGTTGACACTGTTTAGCCGATTTTTTATCATTAATTCGCACAAGCGCGAGACTCGGGTGGAACTCGGCCCGGACATGGCCGATTCCGAGTTGAATCGGCCGACTCAGCTCGGAATCTGCCGATTTTCAAAACCATGATTTTGACAGCTTAAATTTTTGGAAGAAATGATTGGACCAGCTCATGTTCCCCATGTCAGCACTTATTTATTTATATTTATTTAATTAATTATTAATTTATTTATTTATGTATTTATTTTTGTTAGCTTCTTTGGATGTTCAAACATTGAAAGACACCAAACGATTACTCATCCAAACTATCATCACATATTTTTCCTTCAGGTTTATTCTTTTAATCCATTCATATAGAAATTGAAAAAAAAAAAAGAGAGAATTAGTTGGAAAGGAAATAAAAAGAAAAGAGAGACTATAAACCTGACATCCACATAACGGCGACCTGAGGCAACAATCTTTCGAGCCTCATGTGCATCCACTGCCGGAAACTCCATTTCTCTCTCGCTCTTTCTCTCTATTAGCCTCCAGAAACAAGTATGGTTTGATCAATTATTCAACGCCTATGGAACCTTAAATAAAGGAACTCCAGCGATTTCTAAAGTTTTTTAATTTGTTCTAATTGTCAAGAGTGACATCACTCCGAAGAGAAAAACAATGAACAAAGTCAATGCAGCTATAGATATTGCTACCTATGCATCTTGTGTCAATTGTCAAGAATGGTTCCTGTTTATTATTTTGATATGCTTCATTAAACGCTACACCAGCTTGCCATTTAGAAAATCCCGGGAATGTGGAGTATTGGATAATTGTCAACATGTTGTCATCCCCGTTGAGAAATATTTTGTAATATAATAATAATAATAATAATAATAATAATAATAATAATAATAATAATAATAATAATAATAATGATGATGATAACGACGACAATGATGATAATAATAATAGTCCGTTGCACGTACTTTTGTTGTGCGAAGTCCGGGGTAGGACTAGATAACTTTAGATTCTTTGTACGCAAATTTTATTTGCATCTTTTGCAAAAAGTTATTTTCACGACTCAAATTCGAAATTTAGTAAAAACAAAATATTATCGAAGAATTTTAGATCTAATTTGAGACGTTTAAGAACAAAGGCTCATGTTTATTATAATTGCCAAATTTATATAAGATGTGGCACACATTTTCATGCGGTTTTGTTTCATAAGCACTATTGGCAAATGTGATATCACTTTAACCAATACACATAGGGATACCAAAATAAAGCGGGTGATTTTCAGAAAGGAGAGAGGGAGCGGAACTGATCGATTTTTTTTCTCCGCACGAGGGTTGATATTTTTACGTGAACACTTTTCTTATGTTCACAATTCAGACTCAACAGTAAACGCCGCATTTAGGAAATAGATATATACATGTTATTTATTTTAAACCGAGGTCAAATTTTTAACACACAAAAAAGTTCGATGCGAACTAATATAGCATTAGGATAAGACCAGGTTACTTCATTAGATCAGCATTCTTGACTGTACATATACATCACTAGGAAACTAGAAAAGTTAAGAACCAAGGAAACCACCTCAAGAGAGGTATGTAAATATCTAATTTAGAAATCTCTGTTACTGAAACTATTTAGTGAGGGATTCAAGCTTCGGCGTTCCAACTCGGCAGCAGCCTCAGCACATTTTCTTCTCATCTCCTCCAGTTCTTTCTCCAACCCAGCAATCTGACAACAAATTGAATTAAATAAAAAAGAAAATTCATTTCTAAAGGTATGCATTGATTGTTTTCAAATAATTATTAAAAGAAAAGTTCAGAAAAAAGTGAGAGAAAAATAATTTACCGTCAGCCTTAACTGCTCATCACGGGCTCGGAGCTCTTCACGCCTGCTCACAGAACAGGACACCCAAAATTCAGTTCATGATTACTTGAACAATGTTTCTTATGAATTTGCAAGTAGAAACCAGTTTTGTAGAAAAATGCCCAGACTGCCACTTAATACAGAATAAACATAAACAATTCAAAATTTTCAAAATTTATCATCTGGCACCCCAGAAAGTTGGAAGCTTTATCACTCTTAAAGTTTGTACGGATACCAATAATGCCCTTCCTCAATAGCTTCCAAAAAGTAATGCCTATGCTGCTTGAAGCAAATCTTCTACCATGCGTCACCGCGCGTCACCAAAGGAATGGACCGGATCGCCTGCACTGCAATCGCTGGACCGCCCACAATGGACTGCAGGGGGCCGGGTATTTTTAAAGTTGGATTGTACGAATCTTAATGCAAATAAAGGGACGGAATTTTCTGGATCTCGTTCCTTGGCAATCCATATAGTTTGGACTTTGGACATTTGAAGGAGTGGGGTATAGCAAGGATGTGTTCTTATTCTGTTGAGGTGTCTCGAATCTTTAGCATTGCCAGATTAGATACATACTTCCATAGTTTTGCAGCTTTGACTTTTTGACAGAAAAAAGGTGTACATGAATACCTAGAGAATAGGTTGATGTTTTCTTCAGTAAGAGTTTGAATTGTATTAGCGTCATATGCAGCCATGGATCCTACTACTCCATCCTGAAGGTGATATTAACAAATACAAAACAGCACATATCTAGGGGTCAAATAAATTATGCAGAGTTGTAAATGGCAACAAAAAAACACAAGTTACACTGTAATGAATGTGCTAATTCTGTAATTCATGTATCTATAGACCATAATGACTAGAATAGAAGGCTCCTAGGCCTACAAAGACATATCCTACTTTATTTGAATTATGCTCCCACCGTTTGGATTACAGCTGTTTGTTAATTTACAATTCAACATAGCTAAAAGGCATGTTTCCTTCTAGGTCATACAATATCCTACTCTTCATATTTTGGCTTGCACTTTATTACTAATTCTTGGCAAAGCTGCTGCTTTGAAGAAAAAATAATCTACCAACAGTGCAATAAATGGAATTACCTCTGCTCGTGAGCTAGCTGGTGACACAATATCTTCTAGTCCATCATCTATTTTAAAAAGATGTGCATAACAAAACTCAGTGCATTAATTTTAAAAAAAAATTTAAAGGCTAACAATTACCCTGATAGAACAGATTCTAACCTATATTAACTCCTTTAAAGGAAGCATGTGGAATGTTCCTAGATGGGTCCCCTCTTACATGCGGGGGGCGCGTATTGGCTCTCTGAACTTTCTGAGGCTGTGCCTTCTGTGGGGATGCTTTAGTACTTTTACCATCCTTCCCTTGGTAACCTATCAAGTGGCAATTGTCCTTCCTATTCATATATTCAAACAATACCATCAATTGCTATACAACATTTAAAGTCAGATAATCATCAACTGCCTTGATATCAGAATCACAATTCCAAGATAACTGAAGCTCGACGAGCCATTAAATTTGGAACTACATTAAATCATTAGTTCTAAAGGGTACCTTTTACAAACCTCCAAAACAACAAGAGCAAAAAAGAACATGTAAAAAATTATTACCAATAGTCCACAATAATTTGTCTAAGCTTAGTCTCAAGACGGATGAAAAGTGGGGTTCGCTCAAAATCTTGCTTGTCATGAGCAGGCTCTATAAAATTAGCCTCCAGAACGCCTTCATTTTTCCCAAAATTGGATTAATAATTGCTTTTCAGCAAAGTAGAAACTATTATCACCATTGAGGTGTATGAAAGTAACAAAAACAGCAGTTACATAATACATGTATACCTAGAACACTCCTTCCTCTACTAGATGCTTCTTGAAGAACTTTCCAGAAAGGCTGTAATAAGAAGAAATTAAAGTTCAATTAAATGTATCGTTTAGTTTAAGAGTTATGTTCCACAGGTAGGGAAGTACAAGTGAATATCATATCTGATATTGTAGCGCTACAACATTTTAAAATTCTTCAACTGAGAAGCCAGCCACGTGGTGTGAATGTCCAATGGTTAGATACAGGAGGAAATACTAAATAAGATAGCATATCTGATACGAATCATATGCGTGCAATAAAATCCACATCAGATGTTCTATCTGATACAGCCATGGTTGATTATATGCCGTATATAGGTAACAGAGTGGTTTCTATTTCTAGATCAGGGCTTGACACAATACCATGATAAGACGGTTCTTATGGTATACGTTAACACCGAATATGCCCAAAACAGGAGCCTCCTTTGCAAAACCAACTATTGTTTGAACTGCCACCTACAAAACCAAAAATGTTTAAATAAGCATATCATGAAACTGCAATTCTAGAAATAGAGAGGTCTTCCTCCTCAAAAGAGAAATAAGATGAACTGTTCCTATTTAAACTTTCTTTACCTGGTATGTCTCATTTACTTTTTGTATAACATAAAATTTATGTATTATGTCGTAACATATAATGATTTTTGTGCTTATGTATAAATTTAAATGGTTCAAAAAATTCTGCAGAAGACCTCATAGCAAAGGGACAATTTCAAGGAAACAACGAGAAAGAACAGAAGACTAACTAGTGCTCTGCAACAGAAATGATTGACTTTACAAGTTTTACAAAGGATGCTTTACATATTGCTCATATTCATAGGGACGTATATGAATTGCTGGAAAGTGTTATTCATGAGTTATGCAAATGCAATAATCCTGTAAGTTGAAAAAAAAGAAAGGAAGGTGATAAAACTTACAACTTCAGAGTTGGCACCAACTTGAGGTTTATAGGTGACGATTTTCTTGAATTTCATCTCGTCTGCAATATTTACTTGCTCAACTGGTTTCCCTCTCAATATTATCTTGAAATTTGTGAACTTCCTCATATACAAAATAGAAGTGTATGCCTAGCAGAAAGTTAATTACTTATTTAATAAACAATAAAAATAGACCTAGTTAAAAAAAAGACCCACATTTTATCATGACTTGCCAAAACTGACACATACAAGAAATAACTGGCTGCACTACACAATATTACAACTTTGTGTTTAGAAATGATTTTTTTTGCAAAGAAAATGGTAATTGGTGTTTTCCAAATACAAGCAAAACATGTGTTCTCGCAGGTTTAGTAATAGCATACGAAATGGAAGTTCAAGTTAAATTATTCCATAAACAGTGAGAGATGGATGTACACGCAATGAAAATCGAAGCCTGTGGCAGATATGATGTTGCACTATGTCTTTATGAAACCTTGACCATCCGGTACTGCTTTTCGCCTGATCCCTCAGCAATATATCCTGGATGATTGACAACAAAAATTAACAATTCATATTTACCAATATTACACACACAATGAGTAGGAGCTGATACAATAACAGATTACAAGTCATTTGTTTTAACCCAACCTAAGAGAAGTTGTGTTTGTCAGCATATTTTTATGTATATATAATGATCTGATGGACGTTAATCATTTACCATAAGCAAAAAGTTTGGTTTTCTGTCTTGAAATATGTTAAAAAATAAAAGCTAGTAGGTATAATATCAACCTCATCATTGTCATCGAAGTCTAATTCGAGAAGGCCATCATCATTCATCCATAAATTGTATATCAGTACTTTTGTACCATGAGAACCCACCTCCTCAAACTGCAGAACAAATAACATCAAAATGTTATAGTTCAGCAAAAGAAAAATATAATAAACAGCCAACAGAATGAAGACATAGCTGCAAGATGTGAGCCAGCTGCACAAGAGATTAATGTACAAAACAAACCTGTTGTAAAAGGTCATCCTTAGAAGAGAATGGGGACCATTCAACAAGTAATTTGAGGCTACTGTCCCATTCTTCTAAGCATGTATACACCAAAGGCACTAATTGATCTCCTTCCATTTTGAAATCAAGCTGTCAGAATATAAGAGAAAATAGATAAAATGAATAAGAATTAAAAAACAATGTCTAGCATGATCAGTAATTGCTGCATATAACATGTAAAAAGGTGGTTTTAATTAAGTCCAAGGTAAATTACCATCGGGACAATGATGTCATCTTTCATAGTTCTTCTTAGAAATGTATAAGATAGTAGGCCAATACTCAAGGTCGCTTGGCTGGCAAAATCCATGAAGTACACAAGATAAAACAATCAAATAGAGAAAGTTTTGGCAAATTACATCAATCATCTGCTATTAAAAATTACACATGATTGTTCAAAAGATTGCAACTAAAATCCAAATTCTTATAGTTTTGTTGATATACTTCTATATTAATGCGATGGAAATTTGGTTCCACTCAATAGTAAACATTAGTGCATGCATGAAATTCAAGGTGAAATTAATGCACCAGACGATAAGATTATAGTTTTCTTGTCATAGATTTTATACATCCTGAATTAATTAGTTCAGCCCTTATTTCTACACCATATTTTTCTTAACTGGGAATTGAGGTTAAATTAATGAAAGAAGATTATTTGCAACGAAGCCAAATTGGTTGAGTAGATAAATAAATATTATGGTTTGAACAATTAGTTATGAACTTATGATTGCTAAAACCCAGAAAAAAAAATTGAATGCAAGTTTGAGAAATGCCAATGTCAAAAGACAACAAGGATATATATTCACAAAGAAAACAATTATACCCTTCACGAACTGCACGTGTGAATACAATTGCATCAGCACCGAGCCTCATAGTGCTTGTCTTGAAGCCATTCCCATCTTTATAATTATGAAAGAAATACAGATGATGTTGCATGTAAAAATGAATGTACGTAAAATAAAATGTAAGAAGATAAATGTGAAATAGAGACAATTACATTGACCAATAGTAGTATTAGATCTCTTGGATGAGAATCCTAAGCTCATGCATCGTCTTGTCCCCTCAGGATCCATGCCACCTCCATCATCTGAAATTCAATTTACTTGGAAGAATGATAAGAGAACTTTTACAAATTAAACCAGCTATCTTTTCATTAGTGAAGAAACCTTATTATTAATCGTGTCTCAATCAATACAAAGCCTGCTTCAATGGGTTGTGAATGACACCAAACAATTACACCTAGGTTAAATCAACCAGTCTCTTTCATTAAGTTGGACATTGAAGTAAACTAAGACCATAAACACAACATTTCAAATTGTCTTCTTGGTTCTTACTCAATTTTGGCTTATTCAACAGAAAACTACTAACTGGTCCCTTGGTGATAAAAGGGTCTTATGTAACAAAATGAACCTATACATTATATAACCTAAGTTAACAGTTGGGTGCTAGTTACAATCGTATCAACATCATTCGCATAGTGAGAAGTATTAGAGATGCCAGGTCTAGAAAGAAATTAAAGGAATCTAGGTTTCAATTTGCAAAGTACCTTGGAAGAGAAGCATAGGGCTACCATCTTTTGGATTGGTTGTTTTGTCAACTTTAACAAATGTGGCGCCATTACAAATCTATAAACACCAAAAGAAATTAAATAATCTAATCTTAGTACCTGAATTTGAGCACACATGCAATATCCAGTTACATAGTATTTCCTTATCGTGCGCGGGGGGTGGTTTGTTTCTCAAATTAAGCTCAACTAAGACTTATAAATGCAGCATAAACTCCAGAAAAAGTTCATCCAAAGCCATTACTCCTCAGCACCATACCAGTAAATACATAACTCCGAATACTAAAATAGTAAAAAGACAAACCTCATCAACAGCATTGTCAAGTAGCTCAGCAAGTGCTGCATAGAAGAGAAAATATACACAAATTCATGGAAGAAATGTTAGAACCAAAATCATACAAATCAAAACCAATCAACAACCTCAAATTTTCTTTAAAAAACGAGAATTTACGCTACCTCCAAAAGCCCACTTGTGTGAAGTAGCATTGGTGTGAAGGAACTTAGGATGCACCCGAGCCCGGTCAAAATCAAACGACTCAAGTTCATCTGCACGAAGAAACCTCAAAAACTAAACCCCTCTTTTGTGCGATTTCTAGAATTAAAGGTGTAAAATCGAAGTATTACCAGGAAGGATTTGGTCGGGGACGGAGGAGACGACTTCGTCGGAACCAGCTTTCCAGAAGCTTCGACACGCTAGGGTTTTGTTGCCTGAATCCGCCATTAGAGGAGAGAACGGGGTGTATAAAATATTTAGCAGCGAAAAGTTGTATCTCTACAGTTAGGTTTTAGACGAGAGCCCCGCTCCACTCTCGTTCTCGTTTTGTTGTTGTGTTCTACTCTTCTCTTTGCGCCGAGTTTCAGAGGTGTCGGTATAACCCACTAACCCGCCTAACCCTAACCAGATCTATTATTCACATCTTGGACGTCAAATAAAAAACGGACGGCTCATATCGACTTAATTTTGATTGAGGAGGCCTTTTCTTTATGAGATCTAATCCGTTCATTCAAATCTGACGGTTCAAATGTAAAAAGGAGGGCCCTCCTTTTCTTGTGTTGAAAAGTAGATGATTTCAATTCAACCAGATCGAACAAACTAACCCAACCGAGATTTCCATTTTTTGGTTGGTTTAAATCCGATATGTAATATAATGTGAGCATGGCTAAAATAATATGCATAGTACACTCCATTTTGTACTATGTATATAGATATAAGTCATTAAAATGAGATTTAAGTTGCTCAATAAATTCTTCATATGAAAATATTATAGGAAATTAAATTTCGTGATTTTTGGAGCTTTCTAGTTATTTTTAAATATTTTTTAAAAACAGTCCAGATTTAATACTACAAAAGTGTCATTTCTAGGCTGTTTTTAAAAAAATATTTAAAAAATAGCAAGAAAGCTCTAAAAATCACGAAATTTTATTTCCTACAAGATTTTGATATGAAGAATTTATTGAGCAACTTAAATATCAATTTAATGACCAAATTAAATACAAATGGACGCATAGTACGTTATGTGGTGTACTATGCATATTATTTTAGCCATGCTCAATATAATATATACGATATGAATTGTAGAATAAAATACTGATAAAATTTGAATCGATTATTGTCATTCTTATGCAACTTTTAACCATTGGATAATTGTTAAAAATCGTATCAAAATAAAAAAAAGTCACTTTAACTTTTTTTCTCATCCCTTAATTTTAATGTCCTTCTCAATTTTTTTTTATTTTGACACAAATCTTAATAATGTTATCATAATTTTGTAAATACAATTTATTGATATTAGAAACATACATTGCCTATCTTTTGAATTTTTGCCTTTTTATGAGAAATAGAAGTGTATTATTTAAATTATTGTTGGCTAGTTCTGTTAATTGTTATCATGTGAATGATATCTAACGTTGAAAAACTATCCGAAACTCGATCAAACCGACACAGTTTACACCATATCTGAGTTCCATTACTGGAAGTGAGGGTATTATGGTAATTCATAGGAGCATTTAATTGGGTTGGTAGTTCCGGACAAGGCTGTTACTAAATTCTTTAATTTGTGCTGAGGGGTTTGAATGAATCTCTTTAATTGGGCTTTCTAAATTGGAATGTTTGAATGTAATCAACCAAATGAATCTCTTTAATTAGGTTGTTATGGGCTGTTACTATCCTCTTGCATTTACTAATTTAGCTTTTTCAATTTCCGTGCATCAAAGTTTGAAACAAAAAAGTAGTGAATTCTTGTGGACCCACCGATAAAAGATGCAGAAATTTAAATTTTTTTGCATAATTCTAAAAAAAAATAAGAATTAATCTATAACTCTGGTTTCAAAAGTTTGACATCAATGACTCTATTTTGTTTGCGTTCACGTTCACATGTATTGGTTGAACGCATTCGTTCAGAAATCGAGACTACTCGAGTTGACAAAGCAAAAATTTATCAAGTAATTTATGAGTCAGCGTTCACGTCTGAACATGCGTCCAGATGTGGCCAACATTCAGACGTGAATGCTGGTTCGAAATTTTGCATCATACTTAACAGTTTTGTCGCTTAATTTAGTATCGTGAACGCATGTGTTTACTCTGAACGTGAATGCAGGCAAAGTAGGGTCACATTGTCAAACATTTCAAATCGTAATTATAGATGTAATTCTTACTTTTTTTCAGGATTATGCAAAAAAATCAGAAATCTTTTCTACTCACCATTTATATTATTTTAAATTATTGCTTTGACTATATGCATGCATGATGCATACTATTATTTTAAATTATTACTTGATTCATCTCTCCACTACTCTCGCAACGCTGCTCCTTTCTTCTCTCTGCATTCCCCAATCGTAAATCGGGCTGTTATTCGAGCGAGTTCGAGTGAGTTAGGGCTAGCTCGAACTCGGCTCGTGAATTATACGAGCCAACTCGGCTCGAATCACCAGTGTTGTTTCGAGCTAAAAATCTAGCTCGTATTCGACTCGTGAAAAACTCGAGTCAGCTCGTAACTCATTAACCAGCTCACTTTGAAAATCTTATAAAATTATATCATTTATGCATTGAAACATTGACTAGAGCTACGCAAGAATAAAATCGACTATAATTTATATCAATATAAAACGTATCAATATAAAACAAAAAAAAATTATGAAAGAAAGATTAAAATGAAGGTATCAGAGCTAGAGCCAGATTAGTGTGCTTTGGACACGCCTATTTTACGAACACTAATGAATTGTTTTAGACAAAACTACCCCTCATACCATTTAACAAGGTACTGGTTCCTAATTACTCTATGCAACTTAGCCGAGCTAATTTTGCAGGAAGCGGATACAAGAGTCTGTATAGGTAGATGATTTTTTCTC